>JAMWET010000739.1:332500-335855 GCA_024036415.1 Prochilodus magdalenae
GTTCCATGTATTTGCTCGGCTTCACATGATTATACGTCTAACCTAACAAGTCCTTAAATATCAATTTAATGGACCAGAATATTCTACAGCAGCCACAACATATACTTAAAGGAGCAATATGTAAGATACTGCAGTTAATATGTAAGATATTTTAGTAGAAAACATTCCATAATTAACTAAAATGATCAATCAATTGTGAAGAAATAGCAGTTATGATGGTAGATCTAGGACCGTCTGTGTATCGAGGTCCACTCCAGCATGCTAACCGGCTAGCCCTGGAAGAAGACCTGGTCTCAAGAAGAAAACACGTAGGAAAGAAAGCAAGTGATGAAAGTAGCAGCAAGACAAGGGTTAACATAGGCATTGTTTTTCACAGCTGGAGACTCTCTTGGAGAGGGATGATGTTGAACCTGCAACAACTGGTAAATAAATGAGGAAGGAGTGTTTAGGTAGGAGGAGGAACTGTGCAGAGTATCAATTTGACCGTCTGCATCATCTCACATATTGCTCTTTTATTCATTATTGGTGATCACAGTAAATCATTTAGACGTTACATTCTGGGCATTTTCAGTTACTCGCTGATATCTCTGATATAATCATAACACCTCAGTACAATACAATTAAGCCTTCCCGTTACACATGGTTTGTACCTTTTATCCTTGTTATCCTTGTTTTTTCGTTACGGCAGGTACTGTGTGCATGTGTGAAGTATGCTGGAACTGGGTGAGTGTGCATAGGGGTCAGGGGTCAATGGAGGTGAATATGAGGTTGTTAAACGGTCTCCTCTGCCTTGTGGGTCGTGACTAAAGCCATTAGCCGTGATCCGGAACTGAGCATAAAATCCCCCCTTCACATTTACTTAAGCCTTAACTGTGGCACACACACACACATAGTCCAGTGTGTTTATTAAGTGAGGCAGCATCCTCCTCGGTTTAATCCAGTGGGTGCTTCCAGCTGTATGTTACTAACTAGCATGGGTCAATCAGTTTTTGCAATGGGTTTACAAACTGCATTTCATTTTTTAAAATTATTATTATTGATTTTATTAACTGTGATGAAGTAATGCAAAAATACTAAAACAAGTTTTTAAATGACCTCACATCCTCCTCTGTGCGCTCTCTCTCATCTGTAAAATCTCTGCTGCGTTAATTTATTGCTGTCCTCAGCACGCTTTTTATCCTGCTCAAAGCCTGCCATGTTTTCCTATTTTTGCCGCTGTTTTGTATGTATGTTATTTTTTGCTCCGTGGCGGTGGACGGCTGACCAGCGAGGGCGTTTATGTTTCGGTCGCGTCGGGCCCAATGCCGTGTAATGCAGGGGCTTTAGAAATGCAATTTCCCCCTCTCCCCTCGCCGCATTAGAATATGAAAGTGTGTGTGCGGCTGTGGGCCGCTCTGCAGCCGACCACAGACGAGCTCTCATGCATAAGGCATGAGCGGCCCAGTCAATGCCGAGCGAGAGCGCGAGAGAGACGCATGCAGCCAGAGCAGGATATCCCGGCCTAAAACACACACACTCACTCACACTGTAATGAGGAGGATTCGATTCTTCAAACAGCATATTCACAGGGGAGGAAGTACTCTTTAGTGTGTGTGTGTGTGTGTGTGTATGTGTGTGTTTGCTTTGCTACTCACTAACCTGTGTTGAACATCAGTGTGTCTCTCTGTTGGGAAGGATGTTAAGGCTAGACCTTAGTGCAGCGAGAGACACTTGTTCAAGTGTGTTAATGAAACTGCTTCGATATGTAACGCTTTGACTTTAATACTGTGAGTGTGTAGAGATGTTTCTCTTGTGTGGAGAGGTACAAATGTAGTGGAGATTTAATCAGAGAGAATTTCTTGTCCAGGCCCGTCCCAAAAAGGAGGTAATACGAGTCAATGCATACCGACAACATTAACTGTCATTAAATCACAGGTAATTAAAAAAAAAGGCCTCACTATGAAATTTAAATTACACTTTAGCAAAATCAAATGATGCTTTCAAACCTGACATTTGTCTGGATTACCTTCATCTGTTTAATCCTAATACACAGAATGCCATAAGAAACGTATGGAATATAGAACATAAAAGTTCCGATATATATGTATGTGTGTGTGTGTATATATGTATGTATGTATGTATGTATGTATGTATATATATATAATATATATATATATATATATATTACTCATCAATGCCCTCTAAAGGTAATATACAAACATCAAATAAACACCATTTTTGGAAATACAAATATTAATATTGGTTTTTCTATAAATCGAAGCACAAACCAAAAGCAATGAATGTGATGTATGGTAGCTTGCGGTTATAAGCAAAAATCTGCTAATTCCAATTCCTGATTTTGATTATCCATAATTAATTAACTATCACTATAACAGTGTGGTATCGCTGTACAGCTGTGGTAGTTTAGACATTTTATTAGTATTCATACATATATAGATATTAACATATCAGGTACCAGGTACAAAGCTGGAACCAGCAGTGTTCCTAGTGAAGCACATTTATGTTGAACAGAAAACACACAACGGAACTAAGATTGTTATTCTAAAACATAGCTGCTGTAGCAAGGTAACAGACCTAACAGCGTTTCCTTAGTTCAGAAACAGTTCTCTTGTCTTTTGTCTGCAGAGAACTGTAACTTCTCAAATCAAATCAACTGTGTTTATGTTGAATAACTTTTTTATAACAGGTTAGATTAATGATAAACTCCCATTTCTTAACACTTAATAAATGCTATGATATGTAGGCTAGCTTGAGGATGGTGTGTTAGCTGTTCTCAGTGAGGTAAATGTTTGTCTGCCTGTGCTCGCACATATTCTGAATTTGTAGCAGCTCTGTATGTTTCTGAGGTTCTGGGCTGGGTCACTCCGCAATTAGTCGTTTCTTACTTAAACTAATTTATTCAGGTGCACAGGTTATCTGGAGAGATGGTATCTAGTTCCGTTTGCTTTGACTAGTAGAAACTGATGATATTTGTTCTTTCCAGACTAGACTTTAAATGGTGATAGTTAGTGACATTTAAAAAACAACTGCTGAAATAACTGCAATCAGATGATTACTGACCTATGTTGTATAAGACCAAACCTGTGAGTATGTGATTCGCTTCCATGATCTGCCTCAGCATGTGTGTGTATGTTTGACTGAAGAATACATTGCACTGTTGTGTGTGGTTTAATATGGCTATGTGAATGTGTGTGCGGGGGGGTGTAGAAGCACAATGATGGTAAGACAAGTGGCTTTTGAAGTTTTGTGTTTTGTAGACTGCACAATGGAAGGCATCCTAACAACCCCTCTCAAGATTAATATGGAATAAAGGTGTGTGGGGGATGGAGTATAGGAGAGGTGGCTCTGAGTGAGG
>JAMWET010000740.1:0-18713 GCA_024036415.1 Prochilodus magdalenae
ACTCGGGCGATCTAGAGCGAATCACAGAGCTCGAACGGGGGCGCATAGACATGACGTCCCGTCAGAGCAAAGAAGCCGAGGAGACGCGAAGGCGTTACACTACCACACACTCCACTGAACAGGTAGGGTTACCAAACACTCTCGGGCAGTGGACCCCTAGACCTGCACCTTTTATCTATCCGAAAAAAAACCCAAAAAAACTAATTACCAAAAGCTTGACTAAACAGGTAGGTGTGTCTGAGTCCCGAACACTGACTGGTAGGTTATTCCAAAGCTGGGGGACCTTGTATGAGAAGGCTCCGCCCCCCGATGTAACTTTGTTAATTCTAGGCACTAATAGATAACCTGCACTTTGAGACCTAAGGTCACATGATGGCTTATAGTACGAGATCAGTTCGGTAAGGTAGGTAGGAGCGAGGCCGTTTAGAGTCTTATAGGTCAGGAGGAGAGGTTTATACTCAATACGGAATTTAACTGGTAACCAGTGTGAGTGAGATCAGACTGGGCTGATATGATCAGACTCTCTAGCTCCTGTAAGGACTCTAGCTGCAGCATTTTGGACTAACTAAAGTTTGTTAAGGCTTTTGCTGGAACAACCAGAAAGCAGGGCATTACAGTAATCCAGCCTTGAGGTAATAAAGGCGTGAACTAGTTTTTCTGCATCCTGTAGGGACAGTGCATTTCCTAATTTCACAATATTGCGAAGATGTAGGAAAGCTACTCTAGTGATATTATTAATATGCTCATCGAAGGCCAGATCAGGATCGATCGTGACACCAAGACTGTTTACAGAGGGACCTGGTGTAACTAAGGAGCTGTTTAGATTGAGCGGTACTGCAGACAGCTCGGTTCTAACACTTCTGGGACCGAGAAGAAGAACTTCTGTTTTGTCCGAGTTCAGTAGGAGGAAGTTGCGTGACCTCCAGTCTCTTATGTCTCTAACACAGTCCTCTATCTTATTAAGGTGAAGCGGATCATCTGGTCTAGCTGAGATATACAGTTGTGTGTCCCTCCTTCATAACCCCACAGCCCAGACCCAACACGACGACTAGCTTTTGTATGCAGTCAGATTTGGACACACTGTGTGTGCACTCTACACACCTGTAGCATCTGGTATGTGCTCTGTGTTCTCCTGTGAATGAAATATGGGTCTATGGGATATGTGAATATTTGTGTTCAGAGAGTCCCAACTTTTTTGGAATTGTAAATGATTCATGTAAATTTGGATGTGATGTATTGATTTATTTGATTCCACAGCAGAAAATAATCACAGTAAACATTAATAATACTGAAAAGAATAATCCATAGTTTATTATATAGAAGCTGTATAGTATATGGTATACGGTGTAAAAGGTGGAGCGCTGGATCTAATCTGTGTTTTATTATTCATAAACCAGCACTGATATTACCGAATAATAAAAACTCTGATTAATAAAACCAGGTGGTGGTTAAAGGGCTGCGTAGCTTTGAGCTGCTCTGTGTGCTGCGTCTGGGTGGTGTTGAAGCTGCAGCTCTGAGATCTGGATTTAGATCATGTGAGGTGCTCCTTGCAGATCTTTCCCCTCTTGGTTACAAACCTGAAACACATAAATCAGATTTAATACAGAAACAAACGTGTTTATATGATCATAAACCAGTAAATCATATCACACCTCCATCAGACCCAAACCTCATATCTCCACTTCATTAACACGCTGTCATTTACACAGTGCTAGAGCTCCATGATGAATGGACCAATAGAAATGCTCCAGAAGGAGCTATAAATAGAAATATCATTCCATTAACTTACACTAAAATTAGGACAGAGTTTTCCTCCTCCTGAAAATTCCCATTATGGAGATACGGAGTCTCGTTCAGATAGTGATGATGTACGTGTTCTACAGGTGGATACTCACACATAGCCGGGCACTGGGCAGTGGGAGTCTGTTTGTACAATCTTTAGTATTTCTGACTCAGGAATTTTCATAGTGGTGAACTTGAAACAGCAGTTAACAGGATGGTTATATCCTTCAGCTGAGGAAGAGGAGAACACAGTTAATGAAGCTCTGTCTTCTAATTTTGGAACACCTGGATCTGCATTTTCCGAACACTCTTGGTCTAATATTTTTACTATTAATAGAGCTAATCAATAACAATAAGGACAGTGATTTATTATTAGCAGTAATTACTCTTTTTTCTAATATTTCTATAAACTATTTTATCCCGCCTTCCGCCCAGTGAATGCCCCTACAGGCTCCAGCACCCCTCATTCTCTCTCTCTCTCTCTCTCTCTCTCTCTCTCTCTCTCTCTCACATTCTCTCTCTCTCTCTCTCTCTCTCTCTCTCACACATTCTCTCTCTCTCTCTCTCTCATTCTCTCTCTCTCTTTTTCTCTCTCTCTCATTCTCTCTCTCTCCCTCTCTCTCTCTCTCTCTCTCTCTCTCTCTCTCTCTCATTCTCTCTCTCTCTTTTTCTCTCTCTCTCATTCTCTCTCTCTCCCTCTCTCTCATTGTCTCTCTCTCTCTCACTATCTCACTCTTTCTGTCTTACTCGTTCTTTCACACTGTATCAATCCCTCTGTCACAGTCTTTATAACTCTCATTCTCTCTCTCTCTCTCCCTCTCTCTCTCTCTCTCTCTCTCTCTCTTTTTCTCTCTCTCATTGTCTCTCTCTCTCTCTCTCTTTTTCTCCCTCTCTTATTCTCTCTCTCTCTCTCCCTCTCTCTCCCTCTCTTTCTCTCTCGCTCAAGTAAACAGTCACTACAGTAAGTACAGGTCCTCAGTACTCTCCACCCCTGGGTAGAATGTGCTCGTCTGGATCTGGATCTGCATGTAGAGCTAGAACACTCACGTTGAGCATCTGAGGAGACTGATATCAGCAGGACCAGCCCCAGGACCAAACCCATCCAGCTCATCTTCATCTTCATCTTCTCTGCAGGCGTCTGAAGCTCTGACTGTGTCTCTCTGTCTGAGTCTCGAGTTTGAGCTTCTGAGTCTCTCACTCTCTCTCTCTCTCTCTCTCTCTCTCTCTCTCTCTCTCTCTCCCTCCCTCCCTCCTTCTGCAAGCTTGGAGCGAGTGGGAACGCGTGAGCGTGAGAACAACTTTTTGGCATTTTCGCCTTAATCACTGTTCCGTTGAAATACCCCCGCCAAGAAAGTCATCCTGTCCAACATTCCTCCGTTTATCAAAGATGAACTGCTCACTAGAGAACTTTTAAGATTCTTAAGTTTTAAGATCTCCACTCTGAACGTGAACGAAGCGAGGGATGGTGGGAAGAGGGCTAAGGTGTTTGAGCTGGTGAGACAGCAGAGACTGGATGTAGTTCTGCTCCAGGAAACTCACAGCGTTGTAAACAATAGTGCGGACTGTATTAAGGAGTGGGAGGAGCTTGCTGTTTTAAGTCATCACACCTCTGTGAGTGGCGGGGTTGCTGTTTTATTTGCTAGGAGTTTTATCCCCTGTTCTTATGATGTGGAGGAGGTGGTACCCGGGAGGCTGTTAAAGGTGAGAGCTTGTTTTGAGAATGAGGTGTTTGTTTTTATCTGTGTCTATGTGCCCACTGTGGGGACGGAGAGGCTGGCCTTTCTGGATACCCTCCACCGTGTGGTGCAGAACATTGATGGGCATGATCTATTGCTTCTGGGGGGCGATTTTAAGTGCACTGCTGATGATGTAGATAGGAATCACATGGAACCACATCCTGCCTTTCGCAAACGTCTGCGTGAGCTAGTAGAGGCTAACGAAGTGTATGACGTCTGGAGGATTCTCCACGCAGAGTAGAGTACACATGGACTCATTTTAAGGACCACATGCTCTCACTAGCCAGGCTGGACCGGCTCTATGTGTTTAAGCATCACTGTACTGCTCTCTCACAGTGTCTTATCTGCGCTATCGGTTTTTCAGATCACTGTATGGTTCGGTGTGTTTTAGAAAGTCCCGTGTGAAGCCCCGGAGAGCATACTGGCACTTCAATACTGCACTGCTAATTTTAGATCTTGTTTTCTTTTGGGACACGTTCAGACTGCAGAAGCTACAGTGGTGGGACATGGCCAAAATACAGACCAGGGTTTTCTCTCAGCAGTACAATCTTAAAGTCACGAGGGACATTGATCTCTGAAAGCTCTGGAGGTCGAATAGTGGAGCTGCAGAATTTGGGGGCAACCACAGAAAATCGAGAGCATATTAAGACTCTCAATAGAAAAACAGCCAGACTGGCAGACCAGCTGGGTGCCACAGTACAGGGGGCGCTGGTCCGCTCACGTTTTCAGACTGCGTCCGAGATGGATGCTCCTTCAAAGTTATTCACTATGTCTGGAGGTGATTCTGAGTCATGCCTGTGGTTAATGCTGGGCTGCCTGAGGGCCTGAAGATCACAAGCCTCCAGTACTGACCACGGGCCTTGTCCCTTGCGCACAGGGACCTAAGGGACTTCTCGGAATCTGTTGATGATGTTATGTGCTGTAGAGGGTGGGATTACAAGAGTCTTCAGAGTTCTACACTGAAAAACATTTTTTTTGAAACTGCTTCACGATTTATAGGGGCAGATTTTGGTGAACCTCTGACCCTCTTTGCTCCCGAGAGGCTCATGTGACTCACAGATCGCTCCTTCAGCTGTTTCTAGGAGTACCACTTTCTTCTCCAGCCCTTTGTTTCCAGCCTGTCTCAACGTATTTAAGATGTAGCGCTGTCATCAAGTTCTAAACGAGTTAATAAAGTACCTGTAATGATAACCTGTCTTACTTTCATCATCTGGTATGTGTTCTATGTTCGCCTGTGAATGAAATACGGGTCTATGGGATATGTCAATATTTGCGTTCACAGCGTCCCAACTTTTTTGGAATTGGGGTTGTAAATGATTTGTGTGAATTTGGATGTAATGTATCATTTTATTTGAATCCACAACAGAAAATAATCAGAATAAACATTAATAATACTGAAAAGAATAATCCATAGTTTATTATCTAGGAGCTGTATAGTATATGGTGTAGAAGCTCTGAAATCTTTTATCATGCACTGTTTTATTTCCACAGCGTCAAACAAGCACTGATATTACTGAATTGTTAAACTCTGATTAATAAAACCATGTGGTGGTTAAAGGGCTGCGTAGCTTTGAGCTGCTCCGTGTGCTGCGTCTGGGTGGTGTTGAAGCTGCAGCTCTGAGATCTGGATTTAGATCATGTGAAGTGCTTCTTGCAGATCTTTCCCCTCTTGGTTACAAACCTGAAACACATAAATCAGATTTAATACAGAAACAAACGTGTTTATATGATCATAAACCAGTAAATCATATCACACCTCCATCAGAACCAAACCTCATATCTCCACTTCATTAACACGCTGTCATTTACACAGTGCTAGAGCTCCATGATGAATGGACCAATAGAAATGCTCCAGAAGGAGCTATAAATAGAAATATCATTCCATTAACTTACACTAAAATTAGGACAGAGTTTCCCTCCTCCTGAAAATTCCCATTTTGGAGATACAGAGTCTCGTTCAAATAGTGATGATGTACGTGTTCTACAGGTGGATACTCACACATAGCCGGGCACTGGGCAGTTGGAGTCAGTTCGTACAATCTCTAGTATTTCTGACTCAGGAATTTTGAATCTGGCGAACTTGAAACAGCAGTTAACAGGATGTTCAGATGGTCTTTCAACTGAGGAAGAGGAGAACACAGTTAATGAAGCTCGGTCTAACTGTGGATCACCTGGGCCTGCATTTTCTGAACACTCTTGGTCTAATAATTTTAATAATAATAAGGAGTGATTTATTATTAGCAGTAATGACCCTTTTTTCTAATATTTCTATGAACTATATTGTAACGTTCCTGCCTTCTGCCCAGTGAATTCTGGGTTAGGCTCCAGCACCCCTCATTCTCTCTTTCTCTCTCTCTCTCTCTCTCTCTCTCTCTCTCTCATTTTCTCTCTCTCTCTTTTCTCACACACACACTCACACTCGCTCGCTCTCTCTTACTCTCACACGCTCTCTCACTCATTATCTCACTCTTTTTCGCTTTTTCTCTCTAACGTTCTCTCTATCAGTCTCTCACTCCTTATCTCAGTCTTACTCTCATTATCTCTCTCTCTCTCGTAGAAACCTATTTGGTTTCCTGTATTCATTTTATCTGAGCTGAAGTAAACAGTCCCTGCAGTAACCGTACAGGTCCTCAGTATTCTCCACCCCTGATTGTGTTGGCCTGTATCTGGATCTGCATGTAGAGCTGGAAAATGTCTTTAACTCACGTCTAGCATCTGAGGAGACGACCATCAGCAGGACCAGCCCCAGGACCAAACCCATCCAGCTCATCTTCATCCTCTCTGCAGGCGTCTGAAGCTCTGACTGTGTCTGTCACTGTCTGTATCTCCAGTTTAAACTCCTTAGACTGACTCACTCTCTCTCTCTCTCTCTCTCTCTCTCTCTCTTTCCATAACTGTTCAGGCTCTGCCCCCACTGCCTCCAGTCCCAACATGTTTCTCTCAGGGCAGGAGATCGAGTATGAAGATGCCCAGGATAGCAGGTCTGATGTATCTGATGAGCTCAGGGCACTTTATAATACATCATCCTTTAACTTCAGTAAATTAACCCCCAACTGCTGCACCACCTGTCCAACCGTGTGTGGACGCTCCTCCTAATCAGTGTGTTTAGCAACACCCAGTACTAACAGACCCATGAAATCAAGCGTACAGCTCCATACACAAACACTGGTGGTAGACTGGGTCGTACTGAAGAGCTCAGTGACCTTCTATATGGCACCGTGGCAGGATGGCACCTGTTCTAATACTCAGCCTACTGGGGAAGAGCTGTGAGGGCGTTACGGAGACAGAGTGAATTATGTACATGTCGGCTCATAAACCGTTTAGAATAAAAACCCAGTTTAACTCCAAAGACGCTCTCACTATCAGAACAGGCTGCTGGTGAGCTCCAGCACTGTCTCAGCCTCTCAGCTTCACCACGTCCCCTGCACTCCAGAACTTCACTTTCTACACATCCTAACACACACTCCTTTAGCTACAGCACCGGCCAGATGGAACAGGTGATGGCCAGGGTGTGATGGATCAGTGATGGTGATGGTTCTGGAACTGTGCGGATCCAACAGTGTGGGTAGTTTCCCTCCAGTGTTCTTCCCTGCAGAGCTGATGATGCGCTGCAGTCTGTGAGTGTCCTGTTTGGTGGCTGAGCTGCCCCACACTGTGATGGACGAGGTGATATCAGATTCTCTGGTGACAGTGTAGAACTGTCCCATCAGCTCCTGAGGTGCTGAAGTCCCATACTCACTGTGTCGTCCACCGACATGCAAACTGCAGAGGGTCCAGCAGGGGGTTAGTGATGTCCTTCAGGAGACTGAGAGCAGGTTCAACACACTTGAGCTTCTGTCTGTGGGTTGGAGGAAGATGGACCAAGGAATGGTCAGAGTGGGCCAGAGCAGCACAGGGGAAAGAACGACAAGCACCCTTTCAACATTAGTCTCTCCATAATCCTTCTCAGATAAACACACTCCAGTCAGAGGACAGTGGCACTTCAGCCAGATCTCCTAGTTCCTGCACCCATCAGGATTTATCTTCATTCTGATTGGTTATCCACAGATCTGTGTTCATGAAGTTCTGGTTTCACTTTTCCAGCTAGAGAGAACAATGATCCTCTTCAGATACGGATCTAGTCTCTATATCTCCCCTATAGTTCCTAGTTCTTGGAATTCCATCCTAAAGTTATGTAATAGGTTCCTCTGATGAAATGATAAAATACTCCAGAATCTCCAACAACAGTCAAAGAAAAGTCAGACTAACACTTCCCCTCCTTCATAACCCCACAGCCCAGACCCAACACGGCGACTAGCTTTTGTATGCAGTCAGATTTGAACACGTATGTTAACTCTACACATGATCATCATCTGGTATGTGCGCTATGTTCTCCTGTGAATGAAAAATGTATAGTTTAATTTGAATCCACAGCAGAAAATAAACAACATAATAATGAAAAGAATAATCCAGAGTTTATTGTATAGAAGCTGTATAAGTACGTTATATGGTGTAGAAGCTGGAGCACTGAAATCTAATCTGTGTTTTATCATTCATAAACAAGCACTGATATTACTGAATAATAAAAACTCTGATTAATAAAACCATGTGGTGGTTAAAGGGCTGCGTAGCTTTGAGCTGCTCTGTGTGCTGCGTCTGGGTGGTGTTGAAGCTGCAGCTCTGAGATCTGGATTTAGATCATGTGAGGTGCTTCTTGCAGATCTTTCCCCTCTTGGTTACAAACCTGAAACACATAAATCAGATTTAATACAGAAACAAACGTGTTTATATGATCATAAACCAGTAAATCATATCACACCTCCATCAGAACCAAACCTCATATCTCCACTTCATTAACACGCTGTCATTTACACAGTGCTAGAGCTCCATGATGAATGGACCAATAGAAATGCTCCAGAAGGAGCTATAAATAGAAATATCATTCCATTAACTTACACTAAAATTAGGACAGAGTTTTCCTCCTCCTGAAAATTCCCATTTTGGAGATACGGAGTCTCGTTCAGATAGTGATGATGTACGTGTTCTACAGGTGGATACTCACACATAGCCGGGCACTGGGCAGTGGGAGTCTAATTTTACAATCTCTAGTATTTCTGACTCAGGAATTTTGAAAGTGCGGAACTGGAAACAGCAGTTAACAGGATGTTCAGATCCTCCAACTGAGGAAGAGGAGAACACAGTTAATGAAGCTCTGTCTTCTAATTATGGAACAGCTGGACCTGCATTTTCCGAACACTCTTGGTCTAATATTTTATTATTAATAGAGCTAATAAATAACAATAAGAACAGTGATTTATTATTAGCAGTAATTACTCTTTTTTCTAATATTTCTATAAACTGTATTATCATTATGTTCCTGCCTTCCGCCCAGTGAATTCCCCTATAGGCTCCAGCACCCCTCATTCTTTCTTTCTCTCTCTCTCTCTCTCTCTCTCTTTCTCTTTCTCTTTCTCTTTCTCTCTCTCTCTCTTTCTCTCTCTCTCACATTCTCTCTCTCTCTCTCTCTCTCTCATTGTCTCTTTCTCTCTCTCTGTCTCTCTGTCTCTCTCTCTCTCTCTCTCTCTCTGTTACTCTCTCTTTTTAGAAACCTATTTAGATCATTTCCTTTTCTTTTATCTGAGCTGAAGTAAACAGTCACTACAGTAAGTACAGGTCCTCAGTACTCTCCACCCCTGGGTAGAATGTGCTCGTCTGGATCTGGATCTGCATGTAGAGCTAGAACACTCACCGCCAGCATCTGAGGAGACGGCCATCAGCAGGACCAGCCCCAGGACCAAACCCATCCAGCTCATCTTCATCTTTATCTTCTCTGCAGGCGTCTGAAGTTCTGACTGTGTCTCTCTGTCTGAGTCTCGAGTTGGAGCTTCTGAGTCTCTCACTCTCTCTCTCTCTCTCTCTCTCTCTCTCTCTCTCTCTCTCTCTCTCTCTCCCTCCCTCCCTCCCTCCTTCTGCAAGCTCGGAGCGAGTGGGAACGCGTGAGCGTGAGAACAACTTTTTGGCATTTTTGCCTTAATCACTGTTCCGTTGAAATACCCCGCCAAGAAAGTCATCCTGTCCAACATTCCTCCGTTTATCAAAGATGAACTGCTCAAGGAGAGTACTGATGATGGACAGGCTATGGGTTAGAGCTCGTTAGAACTGTGCTGGGTTTTACTGTGAGCGGGTCTCTTCTACACCACCACACCATGGCTGGTTTTAAGACCTCCACTCTGAACGTGAACGAAGCGAGGGATGGTGGGAAGAGGGCTAAGGTGTTTGAGCTGGTGAGACAGCAGAGACTGGATGTAGTTCTGCTCCAGGAAACTCACAGCGTTGTAAACAATAGTGCGGACTGTATTAAGGAGTGGGAGGGGCCTGCTGTTTTAAGTCATCACACCTCTGTGAGTGGCGGGGTTGCTGTTTTATTTGCTAGGAGTTTTATCCCCTGTTCTTATGATGTGGAGGAGGTGGTAACCGGGAGGCTGTTAAAGGTGAGAGCTTGTTTTGAGAATGAGGTGTTTGTTTTTATCTGTGTCTATGTGCCCACTGTGGGGACGGAGAGGCTGGCCTTTCTGGATACCCTCCACCGTGTGGTGCAGAACATTGATGGGCATGATCTATTGCTTCTGGGGGACGAAGTGCACTGCTGATGATGTAGATAGGAATCACATGGAACCACACCCTGCCTCCCGCAGACGTCTGCATGAGATGGTAGAGGCTAACGAACTGTGTGATGTCTGGAGGACTCTCCACACAGAGCAGAGGCAGTACACATGGACTCCTTTAAAGGACCGCATGCTCTCACTAGCCAGGCTGGACCGGCTCTATGTGTTTAAGCATCACTGTACTGCTCTCTCACAGTGTCTTATCTGCGTTATCGGTTTTTCAGATCACTGTATGGTTGAGTGTGTTTTAGAAAGTCCCGTGTGAAGCACCGGAGCGCATACTGGCACTTCAATACCGCACTGCTAATTTTAGATCTTGTTTTCTTTTGGGACACGTTCAGACTGCAGAAGCTACAGTGGTGGGACATGGCCAAAATACAGACCAGGGTTTTCTCTCAGCAGTACAATCTTAAAGTCACAAGGGACATTGATCTCTGAAAGCTCTGGAGGTCGAATAGTGGAGCTGCAGAATTTGGGGGCAACCACAGAAAATCGAGAGCATATTAAGACTCTCAATAGAAAAACAGCCAGATTGGCAGACCAGCTGGGTGCCACAGTACAGGGGGCGCTGGTCCGCTCACGTTTTCAGACTGCGACTGAGATGGATGCTCCTTCAAAGTTATTCACTATGTCTGGAGGTGATTCTGAGTCCTGTCTGTGGTTAATGCTGGGCTGCCTGAGGGCCTGAAGATCACAAGCCTCCAGTACTGACCACGGGCCTTGTCCCTTGCGCACAGGGACCTATACAGATTCTCGGAATCTGTTGATGATGTTATGTGCTGTAGAGGGTGGGATTACCAGGGTCTTCAGAGTTCTAAATTTTTTTGCTTCATGATTTATAGGGGCAGATTTTGGTGAACCTCTGCCCCTCTTTGCTCCCGAGAGGCTCATGTGACTCACAGATCGCCCCTTCAGCTGTTTATAGGAGTACCACTTCCTTCTCCAGCCCTTTGTTTCCAGCCTGTCTCAACATATTTAAGATGTAGCGCTGTCAGTTCTAAACGAGTTAATAAAGTACCTGTAATGATAACCTGTCTTACTTTCATCATCTGGTATGTGTTCTATGTTCGCCTGTGAATGAAATATGGGTCTATGGGATATGTCAATATTTGTGTTCAGAGCGTCCCAACTTTTTTGGAATTGGGGTTGTAAAAGATTCGTGTGAATTTGGATGTAATGTATTGATTTATTTGAATCCACAACAGAAAATAAGCACAGTAAACATTAATAATAGTGAAAAGAATAATCCATAGTTTATTATATAGAAGCTGTATAGTATATGGTGTAAGGTGTAGAAGCTGTATAGTATATGGTGTAAGGTGTAGAAGCTGTATAGTATATGGTGGAGGGTGTAGAAGCTGTATAGTATATGGTGGAGGGTGTAGAAGCTGTATAGTATATGGTGTAAGGTGTAGAAGCTGTATAGTATATGGTGTAAGGTGTAGAAGCTGTATAGTATATGGTGTAGGGTGTAGAAGCTGTATAGTATATGGTGTATGGTGTAGGAGCTGTATAGTATATGGTGTAGAAGCTGTATAGTATATGGTGTAGGGTGTAGAAGCAGTATAGTATATGGTGTAGGGTGTAGAAGCTGTATAGTATATGGTGTATGGTGTAGGAGCTGTATACTATATGGTGTAGGGTGTAGAAGCTGTATAGTATATGGTGTAGGGTGTAGAAGCTGTATAGTATATGGTGTGTGGTGTAGAAGCAGTATAGTATATGGTATATGGTGTAGAAGCTGTATAGTATATGGTGTATGGTGTAGAAGCTGTATAGTATATGGTGTAGGAGTTGTATAGTAGATGGTGTAGGAGCTGTATAGTATATGCTGTAAGGTGTAGAAGCTATATAGTATATGGTGTAAGGTGTAGAAGCTGTATAGTATATGGTGTAGGGTGTAGAAGCTGTATTGTATATGGTGTAGGGTGTAGAAGCTGTATAGTATATAGTGTATGGTGTAGGAGCTGTATAGTAGATGGTGTAGGGTGTAGGAGCTGTATAGTATATGGTGTATGGTGTAGAAGCTGTATAGTATATGTTGTAGGGTGTAGAAGCTGTATTGTATATGGTGTATGGTGTAGGAGCTGTATAGTATATGGTGTAGGGTGTAGAAGCTGTATAGTATATGGTGTATGGTGCAGGAGCTGTATAGTATATGGTGTAGGGTGTAGAAGCTGTATAGTAGATGGTGTAGGGTGTAGAAGCTGTATAGTATATGGTGTAGGGTGTAGAAGCTGTATAGTATATGGTGTAGAGTGTAGAAGCTGTATAGTATATGGTGTAAGGTGTAGAAGCTGTATAGTATATGGTGTAGGGTGTAGAAGCTGTATAGTATATGGTGTAGAAGCTGTATAGTATATGATGTATAGTGTAGAAGCTGTATGGTGTAGGGTGTAGAAGCTGTATAGGATAAGGTGTATGGTGTAGAAGCTGTATAGTATATGGTGTAGGGTGTAGGAGCTGTATAGTATATGGTGTAAGGTGTAGAAGCTGTATAGTATATGGTGTAGGGTGTAGAAGCTGTATAGTAGATGGTGTAGGGTGTAGAAGCTGTATAGTATATGGTGTATGGTGTAGAAGCTGTATAGTATATGGTGTAGGGTGTAGAAGCTGTATAGTATATGGTGTAGGGTGTAGGAGCTGTATAGTAGATGGTGTAGGGTGTAGAAGCTGTATAGTAAATGGTGTAGGGTGTAGAAGCTGTATAGTATATGGTGTATGGTGTAGAAGCTGTATAGTAAATGGTGTAGGGTGTAGAAGCTGTATAGTAAATGGTGTAGGGTGTAGAAGCTGTATAGTAAATGGTGTAGGGTGTAGAAGCTGTATAGTATATGGTGTATGGTGTAGAAGCTGTATAGTATATGGTGTATGGTGTAGGAGCTGTATAGTATATGGTGTAGGGTGTAGAAGCTGTATAGTATATGGTGTATGGTGTAGGAGCTGTATAGTATATGGTGTATGGTGTAGGAGCTGTATAGTATATGGTGTATGGTGTAGAAGCTGTATAGTATATGGTGTATGGTGTAGGAGCTGTATAGTATATGGTGTATGGTGTAGGAGCTGTATAGTATATGGTGTATGGTGTAGGAGCTGTATAGTATATGGTGTATGGTGTAGAAGCTGTATAGTATATGGTGTATGGTGTAGGAGCTGTATAGTAGATGGTGTATGGTGTAGGAGCTGTATAGTAGATGGTGTAGGGTGTAGAAGCTGTATAGTATATGGTGTAAGGTGTAGAAGCTGTATAGTAGATGGTGTATGGTGTAGGAGCTGTATAGTATATGGTGTATGGTGTAGAAGCTGTATAGTAGATGGTGTATGGTGTAGAAGCTGTATAGTATATGGTGTATGGTGTAGGAGCTGTATAGTAGATGGTGTATGGTGTAGAAGCTGTATAGTATATGGTGTAGGGTGTAGAAGCTGTATAGTAGATGGTGTATGGTGTAGGAGCTGTATAGTATATGGTGTATGGTGTAGAAGCTGTATAGTATATGGTGTATGGTGTAGGAGCTGTATAGTAGATGGTGTATGGTGTAGGAGCTGTATAGTAGATGGTGTATGGTGTAGGAGCTGTATAGTAGATGGTGTATGGTGTAGGAGCTGTATAGTAGATGGTGCACTGATATTACTGAATAATAAAAACTCTGATTAATAAAACCATGTGGTGGTTAAAGGGCTGCGTAGCTTTGAGCTGCTCTGTGTGCTGCGTCTGGGTGGTGTTGAAGCTGCAGCTCTGAGATCTGGATTTAGATCATGGGAGGTGCTTCGTGCAGATCTTCCCCCTCTTGGTTGTAACCCTGAAACACATAAATCAGATTTAATACAGAAACAAACGTGTTTATATGATCATAAACCAGTAAATCATATCACACCTCCATCAGAACCAAACCTCATATCTCCACTGCTCCAGAGTTAGGGGGAACAGTCTCATGATGACCTTCCATTAACATTAGAAAGGTTCTTTCCTGCTCCTGAAGGATTCCTGTGTGGAGATGCGGGTTGTGATTCTGAAAGTGACTATAAGCAGATACTCACACGAAGGCTTGGCTTGGACAGCTAGGATGTGTTTTTACAACTTCTATTATTTCTGTGTTGGGATTTTTGAGGGTGGCGAACTGGAAACAGCACGGATGAGGATGGCTGAGGCCTAAAGCTGAGGAAGAGCAGAGGAAGAGCCTGAGCGCTGTTCTTATTGTGGAGGATTCGGGTCTGGTTATTCTGCACTACTCAGCTACCCACGCTACTACTACTGCTCTTGCTGGTACTACTGCTACTGGTACTACTGCTACTGGTACTACTGCTACTGCTGGTACTGCTACTGGTACTACTGCTACTGCTATTGGTACTACTGCTACTGGTACCTGTACTGTTACTGCTGCTACGGGTACTGCTACTGGTACTACTGGTACTGCTACTGCTACTACTGCTACTGGTACTACTAGTACTGATACTGCTACTACTGCTAATGGTACTACAGCTACTGGTACTGCTACTTGTACTGCTAATGTTACTGGTGCCACTGCTACTGGCGCTGATACTACTGGTACTGGTATTGCTACTACTGCTACTGCTACTGGTACTACTGGTACTGCTACTACTGCTACTGGTACTATTACTGGTACTGCTACTGATTCTACTATTGGTACTACTACTACTACTACTAATAATAATAAAAATTATTGTTATTATTATTATTATTATTAGCGATGTTTTTATTATATATTTGTTAATATTAGCATTGTTATTAGTATATGGTTTTTATGATTGTTATTAGTGTTGTTATTGTGTAGTTATTATTATTATTATTATTAATGTTGTTGTTATTGTGTAGTTATTATTAGCTTTGTTGTTATTATATAGATATATATATTTTAATGCTGGGTATAAACATGCTGTACATCACCCAGTCTTGCCAACAAGTTCTATGAGAATAATACTGAGGTTAATATGCAGGACTTTCCTCCAGAAACATGAATCAGCCTGGTCCTGTGCAGTTTCTTCATTACATTTACCGTATACAGCTGACGCTCTTATCTTACAAGGTTAATCATATTACAGGTGGGCCAGTGTAGTGTTAGGAGTCTTGCCCACTGACTCTTATTGGTGTAGCACAGCACAGTCACTCAGCCTGGGATTCAAACCCCAGTCTCCCACGAGTGGTGGTGGCTACTTGGTGGGTAGTGATGTTATCCGCTGAGCTACACCAACCACTGATAAATCATTACATTAATCATGTATCATGCATCAAAGGCGCGGGACAAAAGAGAATCACCTTCTGGACTTTTAGATTTGTGATGTCATTTTTAATGTTATGTAATTTCGAAATCACAAATAAAAAAAAAATTCAAGTAAAATTAGAGTAAAAAAATACAAATTTTCATTTTTCATTTTTTTTTCAAAGTTTCATCTTGTAGCACAAATCTACTAAAACAATAGAATAATAAAGTATTATTAATAATAATAATAATAATAATATATCACCCCTGATTATGATGCTAATCTGGATCTACATGTAGAGCTTATAAACTCACGGGTAGCATCTGAGGAGACGGCCATCAGCAGGACCAGCCCCAGGACCAAACCCATCCAGCTCATCTTCATCTTCTCTGCAGGCGTCTGAAGCTCTGCTCGTGTCTCTCTCTGACTGTGTCTGGAGTTTGATCTGCTGAGACTATTAGGTTCATTTTTATTAGTTAATTCAAGACTCCCCTCCCCCCCACTGCTTCCTCTGATCACCACATCTTCCTGTCAGGGCGCAGAGCAGCAGGAGCGAGAGTATGAAGATGACCCATGATAGCAGATCTGCTGAGTCTGATAAACATAGTGCACTAGTCAACAGACGGTTACTGTAAGCCTGTGACGAGTTTTTTCATCAGGCAATTCATAATGCACTAGGGGGCAGTAGGCACATTTGCCCGGAGCGATGGGCAGCCCTATCCCTGAGCACATGGAGCAGTTAGGGGTTAGGTGCCTTGATCAAGGGAACTCCAGTTCGATGATCTCCAGCCCACAACTGCCCCCCAAAAACAGTGTATCATGTACAGTAAGCTTTGCGGTAAGCAGTAAGGCAAAGCAGAAATCAGTCGAGCCACAAAACCTCCTACGACCCCTGCTGAGACCACCTCAAGGGACCCTCTAGACGTGTCTGAGTTTTTTGATGTTCACATATACACAGAAAACAAGACTCAGCAGTCGGAGCGCATCTGAGACGCTGAGACGGTCCACATGTGAAACTCCCCATATAGTCTCTATACGGATCTCATTATGACACACTGTTTATGAGGCTCTGTGAACGTACATGCACACACACGCCTCTACAGTATCACTACTACATCACTATCACTGCACCGCTCACTTATGGAATATCCAAACACCATATGAATGATGCACTAGAGATGGATGCAAAGCATAATTTTATTACCAGCAGAAAATAAACATTAATACTGAAAAGATGCAGAACATGCACTACTGTATAGAAGCCCTATAGTATATGGTGTAGGGTGTAGAAGCTGTATAGTAGATGGTGTAGGGTGTAGAAGCTGTATAGTATATGGTGTAGGGTGTAGAAGCTGTATAGTATATGGTGTAGGGTGTAGAAGCTGTATAGTATATGGTGTAGGGTGTAGAAGCTGTATAGTAGATGGTGTAGGGTGTAGAAGCTGTATAGTATATGGTGTATGGTGTAGAAGCTGTATAGTAGATGGTGTATGGTGTAGAAGCTGTATAGTAGATGGTGTAGGGTGTAGAAGCTGTATAGTATATGGTGTAGGGTGTAGAAGCTGTATAGTATATGGTGTAGGGTGTAGAAGCTGTATAGTAGATGGTGTAGGGTGTAGAAGCTGTATAGTAGATGGTGTAGGGTGTAGAAGCTGTATAGTATATGGTGTATGGTGTAGAAGCTGTATAGTAGATGGTGTAGGGTGTAGAAGCTGTATAGTAGATGGTGTAGGGTGTAGAAGCTGTATAGTATATGTGCTGCGTAGCTTTGAGCTGCTCCGTGTGCTGCGTCTGGGTGGTGCTGAAGCTGCAGCTCTGAGATCTGGATTTAGATCATGTGAGGTGCTTCTTGCAGATCTTTCCCCTCTTGGTTACAAACCTGAAACACATAAATCAGATTTAATACAGAAACAAACGTGTTTATATGATCATAAACCAGTAAATCATATCACACCTCCATCAGAACCAAACCTCATATCTCCACTTCATTAACACGCTGTCATTTACACAGTGCTAGAGCTCCATGATGAATGGACCAATAGAAATGCTCCAGAAGGAGCTATAAATAGAAATATCATTCCATTAACTTACACTAAAATTAGGACAGAGTTTTCCTCCTCCTGAAAATTCCCATTATGGAGATACGGAGTCTCGTTCAGATAGTGATGATGTACGTGTTCTACAGGTGGATACTCACACATAGCCGGGCACTGGGCAGTGGGAGTCAGTTGGTACAATCTCTAGTATTTCTGACTCAGGAATTTTGAAGGTGGCGAACTGGTAACAGCAGTTAACAGGCTGGTTAGGTCCATCAGCTGAGGAAGAGGAGAACACAGTTAATGAAGCTCTGTCTTCTAATTATGGAACAGCTGGATCTGCATTATCTGTATTTGATCATCACTACTAATATAACTGGACTAATATGGTTCTATAAATAGCAGTAATAGAAAGTAGTACTGATTATTACTAGTAGGAGTAGAGTCACTGTTATTACTGTGTTATAACCAGATATGGAAATAATGCCAGGAAACAATATTAAACTGAAATGATGTGAACAGAGTAAAATCTCAAAGTAATAAATCATATCTGTTCTTCAACAGATTCACCTAAACACATATCCAGATCTACAGGTGAAGAGTCCGATTCCTTTATATTATTAATAAGAGATTAAATTAACATTCATCACAATTAATCCCATTCTACATCACCCAGACTAGCTAATCCGCCTCGTCTCACTAACACCTACTACAGTAACAGTGTTAAGGTGAACATACAGAACTGGCTCCTCCACACATTCGCACAGCTGTGTGAAATATCATTACTGATATGAATCGCTTTATTAAAAGAATCACTGTGAGGGAAATAAAACAGAGCAGCGTCTCCTGGACTGTGAGATCAGTAAGGACTCTTATAAAAGTCCAGATTATAAACTATAAGAATAAAAGTATGATGTAAATTGTAGTGGATGTAGTTTCAGTATCCTGCACAGTACAGGAGATCTGCTACACTAACACTAGCAGTACCTTACTGTACCTAAAGTACAGGACCTACAGTACAGTAAGTACAGGTCCTCAGTACTCTCCACCCCTGGGTAGAATGTGCTCGTCTGGATCTGGATCTGCATGTAGAGCTAGAACACTTACTAGCATCTGAGGAGACGGCCATCAGCAGGACCAGCCCCAGGACCAAACCCATCCAGCTCATCTTCATCTTCATCTTCTCTGCAGGCGTCTGAAGCTCTGACTGTGTCTCTCTCTGTCTGTGTCTCGGGTTTGAGCTGCTGAGACTCTCTCTCTTTATATATATACAGTATATATATCTGACAATCTGT
>JAMWET010000741.1:0-27500 GCA_024036415.1 Prochilodus magdalenae
AGAGAAGGGGAGGGGGAGGGGGGTGGTGGGGGAAGATGAGAGAAGAAAGGGGATAGGGAGAAGAGGAGGATGGGAAGGGAAGGAAAGAAAAGGGGAGGGGAGGGGGGAGGAAAAGGGTGTTTGGGAAGGGGGTGGTGGAGAAGGGGGTAGAGGGGGAGGGGAGGGGTGGAGAGGAAGTAGAGGATAGGAGAGGAGGGGATAAGGGGGGGGGGGGGGGGGGGGGAAAGTGAAGGAAAAAGACATGGGGAATAGGGAGGGGTGGGAGGAAGGGTGAGTTGGGGGGGGGTATGGAAGGGGAGGAGTAAAATAGGCCAGGAGAGACGTGGAGAGTGGAGAGGGAAATGTAGGTTCAATGGTTAGAGAGTAATGAAATAGTAGAGATGTCCTTCCACGGCCCCAAACTTGGAGAACCGTATTTTTAATTATAGACTTCCAGCAGTAATTCCTTGTCTATTTACAGATCTCATTGATGTCCTGTAGCTGTTAACTTTGTTTTGTGCAGTGCAGCTTGTGAAGGTTAACCAGGTCTAAGAACTTGTTGGTGGTGCAACAGTGATTTAGCTTAAAATTGATTAATTTCCTCAAAGGCCTTATTATTTATTTTACAGGTTCTCAGTAATTTTATGTGTTTAGAAACAACATATTTGCATTATTTTGAGGTTTTGTAAACAATGTTCTCATGTTTTTGTTCTATAATGTCACAGTCAACGCTTTTAATGTACGTAAGACTTCTTTTATTGGTCACACATAATTTGTGTCACGTCAAATCACACTAGCTTTAAATATCAGTTTTAAGATATGAGTTATACACAGTAAATTCCCTGCAAAAATTTATTTGAACTAGATTTAATTATTATTTCACAGAATTATTGTGCACTGAAATATTTCACAAACCTTTTGAAAAATAAAAATCTATGTTATAAACAAAAATGTATTTAACTTGGAATTGAATACATTTATTTTGATTATGAAATAATTTTAATCAGAAGCATATATTATTGTTTCCTATCATGTGGTCATGTCTCATAACAAACGGCTTTAATTGCACGTTTTGAATATTTCATTAAACTAACATCATAATGCAATAATGGGTATCAAGAATGTCTGTGTGAAAATGGGGAGTGTTTCTGACCTGAGCTAAGCTTTGCCAAGTTAGATATTAGATTAGCAGTTTGTGGCCATGCACATACGTGTTCTTTCTGTCCAGGTGTGTGAGGGTAGTGTGTACTGTGCAATAGCGTTAACTGTGGATCTGTTGGAGTGATATGCAAATTGGTGAGGGACCATGGCGGCTGGAAGCGAGTAACAGATGTGGGTTTTGACCAGCCGCTTGAAGCACTGCTGTTGATATCAGCGCAACAAGGCGGTAGTCGTTCAGGCAGGTGATGGGCAGTTTCTTGGGAACTGGAACAATTGTGGTTCTCTTAAAGCATGTGGGAATCACTGACAGTTTTAGGGAGAGGTTAAAGATGTCAGTGCAAACCTCAGCCAGCTGGATGGCACATGCTGATGACTTGGCCAGCCTGATGGTCCTCTGAAGGTCATGTCTGGCTTTCTTATAACTCGCCAGGTCACCTGTGTTGTAGGCTGTGGTCCGAGCTCTTAGTTTGGCTCGAACCTCAGTGTTGATCCAGGGGTTTGGGTTGGGAAATGTTCTGACATTGACATTGATTTTTTTTTCAGATTTGAGAGAGTTACAACTTGCTTCCTTCCTTTATGGGAATTAGATATTTAATATTGAATATGTGTATTATGCAAGCTCCTGTCTTTGAATTGTTTTCCATATAAAAGTCCCAAAGTCGTAATTTTTTAATGGTCGCACCACATGGTATTTTATAAAAAAAGTCTGATTGTATATTATAATGAAAATAAAAATACTTTGCAGTTTTGTACAGGACTACATAAACCCATTGGAAATCATGCTAAATATAGCAGGAGAAGAGATTTAAAGTTAATTCAAAGAAGTCATGGCTGGATGGTCGCACCACCTGGAATTTTGACTCTTGAAATAATATAAAAAATACAATTAACTAATGTTTTGTGAAAAATCAATGGGGGTACATACTGTATATGGGAATATGACCCTTTTTGTATTTAAAGTAAATGCAGTCGGACAAAAAAAATTTAAGCGTCACTGACCCATTAACAGGCACAGCGGTGTCTACAGCTACTTAGGAGAGAAATAAAAAAAGTGTCTCTCTGCAGACAACAAGGCAGTGTAGTGATGTATTGGGTGAAATGGCTAGAACATATGGGAATGGACTATATGGGGTACAACCGCTCTGGTCAAGTTTACACCCTGCTGGACTCTATTCAGTATACAGTGGGGGCTGATGAGTTCCATCTTAATGAATTATTAGTTATTACTAGTGAAACCTGTAAAGTAGTAGAGGGACTGATGGTGCTGCAGTTTTAACCTCTGAATTATAAACTTATATAGATGTATCAGGTGTTGACTGATGTTGTAGTGATATCAAGTTGATTATAAACCATAATTCAGTTTCCTGGTCCTGCTTTAAATATTAACCTCTTTACAGGGAGCAGAGATCAATGTGTCCAGTGTCCTACCATGTCCCACCTGTGAAGAGTAAAAACCTCATGATGGGTTCTGATCACTCCAGCAGTAGAGAAGGAACCTCTGACTCAAAGTGAGTTACTTTCTGATAGTATCTATTTGTAATTTTTTTGTGTGTGTCAGCAATGAGATAAGCAGTTCTGATCTGAGGTCAGCTGTAAATAAAACATTTAGCTTTTTCCTGGATTGGGACTGTCATGCCTGCTGGTTCTCCTCTCACCTCCAATCTCCCGGACTCCATTTCCCATAATCCACCACCTGATGTCATGTTTTTATCCTTTCCCAATCACACACCGTTGCCTCCTTCTGGGTCTCCAGAATATTGATTAGTCTCCTGACTCAATGCGAAGTATTACCACTCCGTTGCGTGCCGAGTGGTCTCTCTGTGTTTGATCTTGTTACTCTGGCTTCGACTCTATTTTGATTCTCTGGTTTATTCTTCTTGTTTATCCCCTTTCGTATCTCTGCCAGGTCTGATTGTCTGCTTGGTTTGACTCGTGCCTGTTTATTGACTCTGACTCAGTTTAGCCCTTGATTTCCTTGTTTTTGGTGTAGCAGTGTTATAGTACAAACCTTTAGTAATAAACTGTGCCTTGCTTTTAGTTCAGCGAGTGTCACAGTGTTTGTCTATCGTCACAGGGATATCCAACTTCTTACTGCTAGTGATGATATTTTTACCTGTATGGTCACCTGATATATCTAGTGTGTGTGGTTCTGTTAAGGTGATGGTGAGAACGTATGCTGCTATTTTCATTTCCTCTATTCCTCTCACAATTGGCAAATGGTTCTAAATAAAAAAGAAAATTTGAATTTGTTGTGTGAACAAAGCAAATGGAACTAAGTTTTAGCAGATTTTTTTTGTTTTTCACTGATACTTTGTTTGCTTTACCATCTGAAAAAGATTTAATTCCTGTTTACTATCAGTCATAGTAAGAAGTGTGTGTAGGCAGCTGTGAATGTGTCTTATATGATTAAAAATGAATACTAATAGCCACAGAGAGAGTATAGTTTCAATGTGTTGTAATAATTTCAAAATCAGTAGATAATATTTTTTATATTCCATAAAAAAGTGACACAAAAACCCTTTACCACCCTAAATGATGATCAAGCCCAGTCTTCTCCAAAGATGTGTTTTTGTACTTCCCATCTGTTATCAATTGTCTAATGTAAGTGTCTCCTAATAGTCATATTAAACTCGTTATCTTGTTTCTCAACATCACATTTCCAGATTGCAGACATACAGAGCAGAACCTCCAGAGCCCAGCTGTGTGTCTATGAAGAGCTGCAACTCAATGAATCAGCCCCTTGAGTTCAGTAATGAAAGATCCAGTACTGATCTGAGGTGAGACACTAACAGAACATGGTAGTGAGTTTCAGCAGAACATTTCTCAGAAAGCGTATTTTGGATTTTCTTGCACTCAGACTAAATCTTTATTTCTAACTGCTGCTGAGAGTCATTGTTTACTTGTATGATCACCTGATGTAAATAGTGCGTGTGTCAGTAATGAGATAAACAGTACCGATTAGAGGTGAGACATAAACAGAGCATTTAGCTTTTTCCTGGATGTGGACACTTCTCAACTTCTTACTGCCAGTGATAATTATCTTTTTTACCAGTACGATCACCTGATGTGTGCTGTGTGTCTGGTTCTGTTAAGATGATAATTATGGGACTGTAGGGTATGGAGTGGTGAGGAAAAAAGAAGCTTTTTTACTTCTAGTCATAATGTGTGATAAATGTGTGTGTCTGTGTCTTTCTGTCCATATATTTGATCATTGTTTAATTATTCGCTCGCCTGCCTTCTCATGTGTATGAACTTGACTGACATCCCATTCTTAATCCATAGGGTGTAATATGATGTCGGCCCACCCTTTGCACCTATAAAAGGGTATATATATTTTTACCATTCTTTGACCATGTCAATTTTTGACCCTTCTTCCAGAAGCGTTTGAGATCAGACACTGATGTTGTAAGAGATGGCCTGGCTCGCAGTCTCAACTCTAACTTTATCGGGTTGAGGTCAGGACTCTGTGCAAGCCACCCCAAACTCGCTCATCCATGTCTTTGTGCCTTTATGATACACAGTCATGTTGGAACAGGAGGGGCCATCCCAAAACTGTTCCCACAAAGTTGGGAGCATGAAGAATCTCTTGCTCAGCTGAAGCATTAAGAGTTTCTTTCACTTGAATTAAGTGGCCAAGCCCAACTCCAGAACAACACCCCCACACTTGGCACAATGCAGTCAGACAAGTTCTGATCTCCTGGCGACCACCAAACCCAGAAACCCAAACCCATTTCATGAAGCTCTCTATACACTGTTCTTGAGCTAATCTGAAGGCCACATGAAGTTTGAAGGTCTGTAGTGATTGACTTTGCAGAAAGTTGGTGATCTCTGTGCATTATGTACCTCATCATCTGCTGACACTGCTCTGTCATTTTACATTGCCTACTACCTTGTGGCTGAGTTACCGTTGTTTCCAGTTGCTTCCACTTTGTTATAATCCCACTGATGGTGGACTGTGGAATATTTAGTAGTGAGGAAATTTCACGACTGGACTTGTTGCAGAGCTGGCATCCTATCATGGTACCATGCTGGAATTCATTGAGCTCCTGAGAGCGACCCATTCTTTCACTAATAGATAGATAGATAGATAGATAGATAGATAGATAGATAGATAGATAGATAGATAGATAGATAGATAGATAGATAGATAGATAGATATGAGTGATACAGGTAGAGACAAAGATACACTGTGGAGCAGGACTGGAACAGCAGTCTGCCACTGAATGAGCTCCTCTGCCTGATGACCGTGCTGTGCAGAGGATGGTGAACATTGTCCATGATGTTCAGCAGCTTGTTGAGGGCTCTCCCCTCTGCTAGTGGTGTTAAGGTGTTAGGACTCGACCAGGCTCAATGTCGGTCGCAGCACAGAACCAGCTTTCCTCACCAGCCTGTTGAGTCGTCCAGCATCCCTCTTGCTGATACTGCCTCACCAACACACTACAGCATAAAAGAGGACACTGGCTACCACAGGCTGGTAGAACATCAGCAGGAGTTTCTGAGCAGAGCCCTGAAGGAACCCCAGCCTCCTGAGGAAGTACATCTGCTCTGGTGCCTTCTTGTAGACTGTGTCAGTGTTTACTGACCCAGGTCCCAGCCTCTCGTCCAGTGTGCACACCAAGATATCTGTAGGACCTGACGCACCTCCACATCGACCCCCCTGTTGCTCGAGATTGGCTGCTGAGAAGGGCCTGGACCTTCTGAAGTCTATACACATCTCCTTGGTTTTGGTGATGTTCAGCTTCAGATGGTTGGTAGTGCACCCACTCCACAAAGTCCTCAACCAGGCTTCTGTACTCCCTCTCCTGACCATTACGCACACACCCCACGATTGCAGTGTCATCAGAGAACTTCTGCATGTGGCATAACTCTGAGTTGTGCTTGATGTCCGATATGTACAGGGTGAACAGGACTGGAGAGAGAACAGTCCCCTGTGGTGCTCCTGTGCTGCTGATCACAGTATCAGAGGAGTCTGTTTTAATGTCTCTAAAAGCAGTGTGTATACACCTGTGGCCATGAAAGTAATTGGAACACCTGAATTCAATGATTTGGATGGGCGGTTGAATACTTTTGGCAATATAGTGTACCTAATGTGTCCTAAGATGCTATTGATTTGATGACTTGGTTGTAGAGCTGGTGGCAACTAAATGTGATGAACAAGCTTTTTTGATCATGTGAAATTATACTGATATTTTACATTAGTTACATTTAAGGACACTTGAATATGTGGCACTGAAATCCCTAAATGTGCCACAATCGGAACAGCCAGTTCGGAATTCATGTGACTTTTATGTCAAGTCAGTGTATGTGAAGAAGAGACAATGGCTGAATAATTCCTCTTTCTCTGTTATAAGCCCAGCTGTCAGCATTTGGAACTTTGTGATCTCTCCTGTGATGCTGCTAAAGAAGAAATTGAACACTCTGTTAGCGGATTATCTCTGGGTAAACATGCCTCATGATGTTCTTTTGCACGTGTAGAAGTTTGTCTGTTCAGACTATTAGATGTACCTTAAATTTAAAAGATATTGAGAAGAGGCTAACAGTTGTGGGCTGGAGGTTAGTGAACCAGCCTTTTGCCTGGAGAGTCATTGGTTCGATTTCCTGAACCGATAATACATGACTGATGTGCCCTTGGCAAGTCATCTATCCCTCAAATGCCTTCTTGGCACTGTGAATAGGGACACCCACTGCTCCGGGCAAGTGTGCTCTCTGCCCCCTTGTGTGTGTGTGCTCACTAGTGTGGGTGTTTCACTGCCTGGATACACTATTTCCTGCTGCAAGCAAAATGGTACTACGTTTCAGCAGAATTTAGCTTTTTTGCACGTTGACCACATCTCTGCTTCTCACTGCTACTTTGTTTACTTGCATGACTATCCGATGTAGCTAGTGTGTCTGGCTCTCCTGAGGCTGTGAGATGTAAGATGGATATGAAATGACATGAGGAAAAAGATTTAATGTCTATTTACTTTTAGTCATAATCAGAGATGAGTGTATGTAGCTATTTGTCTAATAAGATAAAAAATAATACTAACAGTCTCAAAGAGTATAGATTTAACAGATAGTTTCCACAGACTATCCACAGAAAAATGACACAAAACTCTGTACCAGCCTGAATAAAAGATCCAAGTCCAGTCTTAACCAGTGATCTCTAAAGATGTGTGTTTGTACTTCCCATTTAATAACAGTCGTCTAGTGTAACTGTCTCCTAATACTCACATTAAACTCTTTATCTTGTGTCTCCACATCACATTTACAGACATAGTGTGAGGTTAGACTGATGGAGGGAGGGGAAAGAACTCCAAGAATGTGGGTTGGGGATCTGGGCATGAAATCAATATTTGATACAATAGAAAAACAAAACTTAATATTTGGTAAACCTTTGTTTGCAATTACAGAGGTCAGACGTTCCTGTAGTTCTTGACCAAGTCTACACACACTGCAGCAGGGATTTTGGCCGACACTTCCATACAGACCTTCTCCAGATCTTTCAGGTTTTTAGGGCTGTCACTGAGCAACACTGAGTTTCAGCTCCCTCCAAAGACTGGCTAGGCCACTCCAGGACCTTAAAATGCTTCTAATGGAGCCACTCCTTAGTCGCCCTGGCTGTATGTTTTGGGTCATTGTCATGCTGGAAGACCCAGCCATGCTCCATCTTCAGTGCTCCTACTGAGGGAAGGAGGTTATTTGTCAAAATCTCGCCATACATGACCCCATCCATTCTCCCTTCAATATGGTGCAGTTGTCCCGTCCTCTTTGCAGAAAAGCACCCCCAAAATATGATGTTTCCACCTCCATGCTTTACGGCTGGGACGGTGTTCTTGGGGTTGTACTCATCCTCCTTCTTTCTCCAAACACAGCGAATGAAGTTGATACCAAAAATCTCTATTTTGGTCTCATCTGACAACATGACCTTCTCCCATGCCTCCACTGGATCGTCTAGATGGTCACTGGTTAAATTCAAATTAGCCTGGACATGTGCTGGCATGAGCAGGGGGACTTTGCGCGCCCTGCAGGATTTTAAACCATGACGACCTAATGTTTTACTAATGGTCCTCTTTGAGACTGTGGTCCCAGCTCTCTTCAGGTCAATGACCTGGTCCTCCTGTGTAGTCCTGGGCAGATTCCTACCCTTTCTCAGAATCATTCTTACCCCACAAGGTGAGATTTTGCTTGGAACCCCAGACTGAGGAAGATTGATAGTCATCTTGTGTTTCTACTATTTTCTAATAATTGCTCCAACAGTTGTTGCCTTCTCACCGAGCTGCTTGCCTATTGTCCTGTAGCACATCCCAGCCTTGTGCAGGTCTACAATTTTGTCCCTGGTGTCCTTAGACAGCTGTTTGGTCTTGGGCATGGTGGAGAGTTTGCAGTGTGATTGACTGAGTGTGTGGACAGGTGTCTTTTATACAGGTAACACTCTGAATACCTGTATATCATTTGCACAACTATGAAATCTGATTTCATGTTAGTTAATAAATTTATGCAGTGGCCAAATAAAATAATATACAAAGAAAGTTCAGATCTCTGTGGTACTCTACAGAATGCAGAGCTCATCTTAAACATGTTTAACAGAAATAACAAGTCAAATCTGGACCACTTTAACAGCTCTCAAATGATGCAATTAAATTCATGTAATGTTAAACATAGGCATGTTGGCGCAGTGAAAAACATACACTGACTTTTTATTATTATTTTTTTATATTATTTTAGTATTGTTCTGGTCTGCTTCTCATCCCCTCTCATGCCTCATTATCTGTATCATCTGTAATGTAGTCTTTCTTGTTAGTTGCATGATATGTGTTTGCAGGCCATGTTTTCTTAGTGCCTCTGTGATTTTCAAGTATTAAGAAAGTCATGAGATGCAAATTGTTTCTGATGTGACATTACCTCAAGGGACAGATTGTGAACGCACACATCTCTATAAGTTGAGGTGCTGTTGTGTGAGTGTGTAAGGTCTCGGGTTCCTGCAGTACCACCTGTGGCCCCTCAGGGGAGACAAAGGGCGCCCAATTAGCAATCAAGTGGCAAATGCTGACACATGCATCTAATGCTATGTAAATGTGAGAGTGCCGGCCCTTGGTTGCCCTGTCTTAAGTTCATGTTGCAATGTGCAAGTGTGTCTTTGACTAGCCAGTAAAAGGTTTTGAGCTTGTCATTACAGGTTGCTTCCCCCCATCTTCAGAGTGCACTCATACCGCTGAAGTATCAAATTCAAAAAAAAAATAAACAATTTGAGTCGGGCACTAGGAGGTTTAATTATAAGGTCCCTTATTGTTTGAGTAAATTGTTTTGTTTGCTCTGTTGAACATGCCAGTTTTTCCTCCTGGCAGCTTTTGTCCTTCAGTATTTGCATTTAAATTATATCCTATATTTACAACAATACTAATGTGCTGTCGAGTCACTCGAGGTTACAAATGATGTGCATTCATACTTCAGACAGTCAGCTTTCACCATTTTAGTATTTTACCATGACATCATTCAGAAAATATAAATACTGCACATCTCGGACTCATTCTCACTCTTTAATTTACTGTGTCTTTTTTTCTAGCTGTGTGAGAGATGCTTTAGTTGAGGATCAGTCCAGGTGTGGAGTGCATGATAAGATTCAGACAGATCCAGTATTTCTGAAGGAGTCTAAGAAGCAGGACTACTGCCGACGAGTGGATGATGTGCTGCAAAGAGTCCTGCTGAAACACAAAACCAGCATGAAGAACAGATATGAGAGCTTATTTGAGGGATTTAAAACAGATCAGAATAAAACCCTTCTGAACAGGATTTACACTCAGCTCTACATCATAGAGGGAGAGAGTAAAGGAGTGAATGAAGAACATGAAATTTTACAGATTGAAAAGAAATCCTGGAACCAACACTGGCAGGATACACCGATTAACTGCTTAGATATCTTTAAACCTGTACAGTGCACTGTAGAAGAAATGGAAGAAGACACCATTAGAGCTTTAATAACTGAAGATGACCGACATGAAGAAAGAACAGAAGATAACAGTCCACAAGTACAAAAGCTCAGGTCTGTGGTGACTAAAGGCATTGCTGGAATTGGAAAAACAGTCTCTGTGCAGAAGTTCAATTCTGGACTTGGGCTGAAAGGAAAAGCCAATCAGGATGTAGATTTGATGTTTGTGTATTTCAGCTTTCCCGAAGAGCTGAAACCTATGATTAAGTATGATTACCAGTTACAGTCTTCAAGGACTTCTGTGTAAGGTTCCATCCTGAGCTAAAGATCGATGGGCACAAAGACATATGATGAGTGTAAGATGGTGTTAATATTTGTATGATAGGCTGGAGATATGAGAAGCAGAAATCTCCTACTGAACTTTTTACAGTGTAAAGAAAGTAACGTGACATAACCAAAGAGTCATCAGTGGGACCCTGCCTAATGACAAACCTCATCAAAGGAGAGCTTCTTCCCTCTGCTTTCCATCTGGATAACCTCCGACCGAGCAGCAGCAGCCAATCAGATGATCCCCTCTCAGTACATCAACAAACCCCGCTGCGTGACAGAAATTCAGGGTTTCAATGACCCACAGAAGGAGGAATTACTTCAGGAAGAGAATCAGTGACCAATACTAGCCACAGTGTCATCTCACACATTAAGAAAACAAGAAGCCTCCACATCATGTGCCTGCCACATTCCAGTCTTCTGTTGGATCTCAGCCCACTGTTGCGCTTCCAGCATATAATGAAACAAGGTCATACAGAAATACCATAAAACTGTCTGACTGAATGTATTCACACTTCCTGTGGACTCAGACCATCATGAGGAGTGAGAAGTATGAGGACAGAGGTGTGTAGACAGGATCCAAAAAGGATCTCTTGGGGGTCCAACAGACAGATGCTTCTGAAATCTCCTCTTGGCTAGGCTGAACTGGCTTTCAAACAGCTGATGAAGGGCAAATGTTGGTGTGCTATGTCTATGAAAGAGGGATCTGAGAGAGAGAGCAGCATTGATGTCACTCACTGAGAGGCACCTCAGTGTACTCTGGTATTTGTACTGAGATCTTCAGAGAAGAATCTGTGCTTCACCAGAGGAAGGTCTACTGCTTTGTACATCTGAGCTTTCAGGAGTTCCTGGCTGCTCTCTATGTGTTTCACTGCTATGTGAGCAATAACATGGAGGAACTGCAGTGTCTGAAGACACGGAACACAGAGTGGTCTTACAGAGTTTCACTGGAGGAGCTGCTGAGGGCAGCTATATGTAAAGCCTTAGAAAGTAAGAGTGGACATCTGGATCTGTTTCTTCGTTTCCTGCTGGGCATTTCACTGGAGTCCAATCAGCAGCTCTTAAAAGACCTTCTAAAACAAACAGTGAGGAGCTCAGAGAGCATCAAGAAAACAGTCCAGTACGTCAAACACGTAATAGAAACAGAGGATCTTCCTTCTGACAGATCTATTAACCTGCTCCTCTGTCTCACTGAAATGAATGATCAGTCTTTATCCAGCAGTGTTCAGGAATATCTCAAATCAGAAAAGTCCTCAAGAAAGAAACTCTCTCCTGCAGAGTGTACAGCTCTAGCCTACATGCTTGTGACCTCAGAGGAGGTGTTGGATGAGCTGAACCTGAAGAATTACAGAACATCAGAGAGTGGTTATTTGAGATTGATCCCAGCTGTGAGCAACTGCAGAAAGGCCATGTGAGTGTTATATTTAATTATTGTCCTTAAATAAAAATAGCCCAATATCTTTTCTATTAATGGGAAAAGGATGGATAAGTTGTGCATACATGTGAAAAGGTAACAAACTGGCAACTCAGTGTATATAGAGCGCAGAGTAAAAAGTTAAAGTGGTTTATTTACACAAGAGATATAATCCAAACAAGCAACAATGATAGAGAACGCTAGTGGGGAAATAACTAAACCATAGTCTAGGACAGGCACAGGTCAGAAACCAGGGGAGCTAGCAGCGGAGAGAGACAGGTTGGAAGGGTAAGGCTAGAGAGAGAGAGAGAGAGAGAGAGAAAGAAAGACAGAGAGAGGAGGCGAAGGTCAGTAACAAAAGTTTGGAAAGCTTTGCGGAGAATCACCAGAACACATTTGTGCTTATATGTGTTATGAGAATCAGCTGTGTTAAAACTCGGAGAGCCGGATCGAATCAAAGATACCAGTCGGGAGCATGTGGAATAAAGTTTCCGCAGTCTGAAAAGCATTAAGTATCGAGGAAAACGGGACAAAACATACTCCACAGGAGAAATGGTCCACCACCGTGAGGATTACTGTGTTGCCTTGGGATTTGGGGAGGTCGGTCATAAAATCAATTGCTATGTGTGACCAAGGTCGCAATGGTACTGGTAGAGGCATTAATTTACCTGCCGGTAGGGAATGTGGAGTGAGCATACAGTAGAGGATGCGATACAATGGTAAACATCTGCACTCATACCCTCCCACCACTATTTTCCTGAGAGCAGTTAAAAAGTCTGAGCTTCCCCTGGATGGCCCGAGGTGAGGGAGGTATGCGCCCACGTGATATGCCTATCGTGGAATAAGGCAGGAACAAACTAGTCAGGGGGACATGCCTCGGGGACGGGCTCATTAGCATTATGCTGCTCTATTTCCCCATCAATATACCATCTAATGGGAGACAGAACCACCAGGATGGGTTTACCAGCAGAGGGATCACCTGGTTCTTCCTCATACAAACAGGATAATGCATCAGCCTTTATGTTCCGGGTATTTGGATGGTCCGTGATCTGAAAGTTTAAACGCAAAAAAAAACAAAGACCAACTATCTTGTCGGAAGATCAAACGTTCTTGTGATCAATGAGGACCAGGAAGGGGTAATGCACTCCTTTGAGCCAGTGATGCCACTCTTCAAATGCGAGTTTTAAAGCTAAAAGCTCTGTGTCACCAATACTGTAGTTTAGCTCTGCAGGAGTGTGTTTATGTGAAACATATTCCACAGGACACAGTTTAGGAGGTTCCCCACTGCGCAGGGGTAACACAGTTCCAGCACCCACATTCAAGGCTTCCACCTCGAAGACAAATGGTTTGGAAGGGTCAGGATGCCTTAGCAAGGGAGCTGTCTTAGTTCCATGAACACGTTCTGCTTGAGGGTTCCAAACCAAGCATCTGGCATTACCCTTAGGAAATGAAGTGAAAGGAGTGGCCACTGAACTGAAGTTTCTAATAAATCGTCTATAGAAGTTGGTGAATCCAAGAAAGATAGATAGATAGATAGATAGATAGATAGATAGATAGATAGATAGATACTTTATTGATCCCAGAGGGAAATTCTAGTGACAATAAATAAAGGTAAAAAACTTAAGAAAAACACAATACGGACAGAGCTACTGGAACAGGCAGCCACTCGCGTCTGCGCCGGAAGTCAAAAGATGACTGAAAAGTGCTGGAGTTCAGGAGTCGAGCAGGGAACCAGCCAATTAGTCAGTGCCTTGACCTTATGGTCGTCCATAAATAACACCATCAGTGCTGATGACGTCACCCAAAAACGAGGTTGAACCAAGGTGAAATTAGCATTTTACCACTTTAATATACAAGTGGTTCTCCAGGAGACGAGAAAGAACCTTCCTGACATGCTGAATTCGAGAGGTGAGATTTGGCGAGTAGATGAGCATATCGTCTATGTAATCGATCACAAATTGCCCCAACATGTCCCTGAGGACGTCATTGATGAAAGCCTGGAAGACAGGTTCCTTAACCTGAATGGCGTAAGCTGGTACTCTTAGTGCCTGCTAGTGATGATGTCTTCCATTCATCTCCTTTGCAAACTCCAAATTAGATCCAATTTAGTAAACAAAGTAGCGCTTACGAGTTGCTCCAACGCTACGGCAACCAAAGGGAGCAGGTAGACATAAGGTTTTGTGATTGAGTTAAGGTCATGGTAGTCAATGCAAGGCCTGAGACTTCTTAATAAAAAAAACCCGGTGGCCACAGGAGAAGTAGATGGGCGAATGTATCCCTGAGCCAGTGCCTCCCGCATGTATTCCTCCAACACCTTATCCTCCTCCTGAGTGAGGGGATACACTCTTGATTTAGGAGGGAATTGATCATTTACGAGATGTATTGCGCAGTCGTATGAGTCTTATTACGGTGGTAATTTAGTGGAGCGTCTCTTGTCGAAAACCTCCGCCAGGTTGGAATAAACGGGAGGAATACAAATGGGAGACTGATCAGGGCTTTCCACTAAGGCTGTACCCGGCTCAGAATTTTGACGACTATTCATTCACGTTTTTTCTCCATGTACTTTATCTAGTAATTAGTATTTCAATCAATTTGCATATGGTTCAGATCTGATGTCCTCCTTTCTAAAGTCAGCAGAGCCACAGGAAAATATTTCTGAACTAAAAGAGACGTAATGTATGATGATCGATCTGAACTGGAGCCTGATTTAATTACAGAATATAGTGCCAGGCAGCAGCGCGTATGTATGCTAAACATTAGCGCTTATAGTCTTATAGTCTTGAAACCAAATTAATCAATATTTAAAATGTATTTTAAATGAAACGAAGAATGGTAGACGTTAAACTTCAATTATTATAGTCCCCGCTCTGAAATAATTATTTCTCGTATATCGGCAGGCATATTAAGTGACTTTTTTTTTTTTATTCTTTAAATAAAAATAATTGTAGCTGTAGACGAATAAATAAAAATATCTGTAATTTAGGTTCTAAAATAATGGAATTATAATAAAACAAATGTCTCCGCTCCATTCTTCCTTCACCGCAAATAGCTGTTATGTCTAAAAAGAAAGTCAGCTCACTTGTTTGAAGCAGTGCTGGATGTCTGACTAAATGAAGAGCAGAATTAGGTTTAGTTTGTTTTGATTCTCTTCTTCAAAAGCTCCTCCAGAGATGGTTCCACAGAGACATTGTTTCACCCGTGTTTCTCAGCTTCACAGCTTTGGCTTCCTTCAATGGTGAACCACCAGCACACTTTGTCACATGGATTTAATTTTTAGCAAAGCATGAATCATAGCTTAGCTAGAACTGACGATTCGACTCGTCGACTTCTAGAGGGCCGAATATCTAAATCGACTCTAATAATTCTCTAAAATGAAGGGAATCGGTTGGTGAAATGAATCAAACTGATAAACATATTACCTCCGTTGGCTGGGCCAGGTCTGGTATAGTCATGTGTTGTATCGGGGTTACTGCCTAAATCTTCGTGGTCTTCTTGCTTCTTGTTCCTTTTTTGAAAAACTGGTGCAGAGGTAACGGGAACTGAGATGGGAGGATGTTCGATGTCCTAACATAACTAAACAAACACTTCTTTTAGTCACGCATGACGCAGAGCAAGTATCGCCTGTGATTGGCTTGTGGGAGAGTTGGAATAATCCGATAGGCAGGAATAAAGCGGGAATTTAGATTAGATTAGATTAATTAATGGGAAGAAAAACAAAAGATGTATGTAAAAACTAATTAAAGGCCTCATGAAAAAAATGCTCATGTCCAAAACTAGATACAGTAAGTAACAGGTCAATGATAATAGCTTCACATTCTCATAAAAAGGATCAATTTACATGATAAGTAATTAATTCTGTGTACCCTCCAGTACTATGCTGCACATGTCACTAAGAAGCTATTGTTGTTCTCACATCAAGCATATTAAATTCACTGAATAAAACCTAATAACTGTTTAGTCATGTTTAATACATGTTAGTTGTGCATTACTAAGGCACGATGGGTTTTTGCTTTACATCAGGCATGTTAAATGCACTGAACAAAACCTTATAAATGTTTAGTAATGTTTAATAGATGTTAGTAATGCATTGCCAAGACATAGTTGGCAGCTGCCGATTATCCCGATTATCAAGTGCAGACCCTTATATCTGCCGCGTGAGTTTAACTGTGTCTTCGCTGGAATAGTCTATGTGCCCCCCGATGCTAATGCTAACGCAGCTATGGAAGCTTTGTGCGGCTATCAGCAAACTACAAACTGACCAGCCGAACGGGGCCTTTATAGTAGCAGGGGACTTTAATCACAGTGATTTGAGATCTGGACTTCCAAAGTTTTGTCAGAATGTCTCCTGCACCACAAGGGGACACAGAACGCTGGATAAGGTTTACACCAGCATGGCTAATGCATACAAAGCCACACACCCCCCATCTCAGACAGTCTGACCCTCTTTCTCTGTTACTGCTGCCCAAATACACTCCAGTCATCCGGCGTGTTACACCTGCAACCAGGTCTGTAAAGATCTGGATGGAGGGAGCTGACTCCTTTCTTCAGCAGGAGTTCCAGCACACTGACTGGAGTGAGTATGCTGCCCGGGCCACCATAGCCTCTATACACTGTACTAGCCAATAACTGTGCTTCACTCCCTGACGAGCTTAATCACTTTTATGCTCGCTTTGACCAGGGGAACAAGGTGATTTCCTCAAAAACTGATCCGCCACTCCACGATCATCCACTCACACTCTCCACCCTGGATGTTCGTCGCACGCTGAGCAGGGTGAATGCACGGAAAGTGCTGGCCCTGATGGGGTACCTGGTCGGCACCTGTACTCCCTGTTCACCCATGACTGTGTGCCAATTTCCAGTTCTAACACCATAATCAAGTTCGCAGACGACACCACGGTGAAAGGACTGATCAGAGACGACAATAACACGGCCTATAGGGATGAGATACAGCACCTGTTTACATGGTGCCATGACAACAACCTGACACTGAACACCCAGAAAACCAAGGAGATCATAATGGACTTAAGGAGGTCCAGAAGCCAGGCCCACCCACCAGTCTACATCAGCGGAGCTGCAGTAGAACAGGTGACCAGCTTCAAGTTCCTTGGCACCCACATCTTCAGTGATCTGACCTGGTCTCTGAACTCCTCAGTTCTGGTCAAAAAGGCGCAGCAGCGCCTTGACTTCCTTCGGAGCCTCAAGAAAGTTCACCTGTCTCCCAGGATCCTGGTGAACTTTTACCGCTGTACCATTGAGAGCATACTCACCAACTGCATCTCTGTATGGTACGGCAACTGCTGCGCTGCTGACCGCAAGACACTCCAGCGGGTGGTGAAAATGGCTCAACGCATCACAGGCACCCAGTTACCCGCCATTCAGGACATCTATGCATCTAAGCACTGCCTGGGCAGGGCGAGGAATATCATCAGGACGTTTCCCACCCGAATCATGGTCTTTTCACCCTCCTCCCATCTGGCAGGCGCTACAGGAACCTCCAGTCCCGCACCAGCAGAATTAAGAACAGTTTTTTTCGTGAGGCTGTGGGTCTCATAAACGCTGCACAGACACTTTAATTTACACTGCACTCCCTCTACTGCATCCTCACACCTTCTGTACTGTTAATGCACTTGATTCATCACCAAGCCTACCGTATACTCATGTTTACATACTGTACACTCATGTTTACATACTGTTCCCATATTATCTCTACCTCAGATGTTATTTTTATTGTGTACATACTGTCAACGTTTAACATGAATTAGATTAAAACAAAAACCCAAGACAAAAGACCAAAAAAAGTTTTCTGTCAAACCCTGTTACATGTATCTTTCATAAGCTTGGACATAGTTATAACATGCATGAACTATGACATTTGGACCATTTCAATTCAACATTTACAAGCTGCAAGTTGCAAAATCTTTTTAATCCAGTATATAAGACAGTACTCGCAGAAAACAGATCAACTTCTCATTGTACAAAAAGATGTCCTAATAGACTAACCCAAAATCTTCTTTTTTTTATATTAGCTGCAAAAGATGTATATAAAAAAAATCAAAGTAGTAAGTAGTAGTAAATTAAACATAAAGAAAATTTCTAAAATTAACCCTTCATCACCACATTAATGTTTGCATGTTTAACCCTTTACAAGAGCACATCATCATTTTCTGAAAGTTAAAATTGTAGTTTTAAGTGGGTCAAGAAATATTTATTTGGATGTTACAGAAAAACACCTGATCATAACATGCTTATTTCCACACCTATAAAATTAAACTGCTAAAATGTCCCATATTCTACAAGGGCATATATATTATTTATTTATACATATAAAATAATGGAATTATGGAAACTATGTTAAAGAATATCCAACACTGTAACTCAGCAGATAAAGCAGATGACAGAGGCAGGATAGATGATGAGTTTTGTTAAATTCATTAAAGTGGGAGGTAACGTGCAGTGGAATGTAAATCACCAGGATATAAAGAAGAACAAAAAACTGACCAGATAAAAACTAGAAAACACAAACAGATAAAAACTGTCTAATCTCTCTGTGCTCTTGTATGTACACTGTGTCCAGAACCACTCATGCACATATGTTTCTGCCACTGTGTCTGGCTGTGAGATGCCCCTGCCTGGTTACTGAAGTGACAGGATAAACAAGGACCTGAACCAGTTATTTACACTGTTTACACTTTTCTAAGCAATGTGTGTATATAATAAAAACATTTCTAATATATTAAACTGCTGTTTCCTACATACATCTCAACATTTCTAATTCCTGGGAGCCTGAATTCCACATTCTCTGTTTACCTGTAATCTGTACTGTATGTATGTGTCTTGTAGACTAGCTGGCTGTAAACTCACCATGAACTCCTGTGAAACCCTGCTGGGTGTTCTGAAATCAACAAACTCACCCCTGAAAGAACTGGACCTTAATGATTCTGACCTGCAGGACTCAGGAGTGAACCTGCTTTCTGCTGGACTGAGGAGTTCAAACTGTAAGCTGGAGATACTCAGGTGAGCTTTCAGTAACTTCATTCCTGAATGTAAATGGTTAACCTGTAAATACATACTTCACTCAGAATACCCAGACCATTACTGTTAACAAACTGCTAGGAATTTTCATAATTGAGTTACATATAACCTGCACCGTCGCCTAGCCTGTCCTGCCAGGATTATAGACCTGAATCTATTTAGACCATCTTTAAACCTTATACTGTTGAGATAGCACAGATAGAAAAACAAAGAGAAAGAGAAGAGAGAAGTAAATAAATATAGAAAGTGTATGTAAAGTGTAAGAGGTTTGAAAAGGCCATGTTTTAACAAACATGTTATATGACAACATGTCTAAAAATGTTTTGTATCTGGAACATGTATATGTTATTTTCACTTGTGTCTCAAATAATATCTGTGGAGCTCTGGTGCTTAACTTGTCATAAACCTCTCACAACACTGAAATGGAATATTTTTGGTCCGTTTTTCCCATGATATACAGGTAGAAAATTGGAACTTGTGGATGGTTAACTATTATATACAACTTCACAACTCCTTTTAGGTGCTTGTTTAAACATACACTCACCATGTGAGAAAGAAAGCAAAGATGCCTTGAGAGATGAGGCTATTCTGCTTTTCCTCTGCAGTATTAAAAACTACATAAATTGGAATAAACAAATGGAATTTAATGTAAAGGGACTGTGTGTAAAAAGATAAAGCACACAGTAAACATGCCAAAATTAAAAGCAAAACATTCACTGATTTAATTTATGTCACTCGATCTCCTAATAGATTTTCCATGTAAAAGAATGAAGAGCTGAAAATGTGTCAGAATGTAGTTTAAATCACAGATCTCACGCTGTACCACATTTGGTGCTTCGAAGTGCCAAAACAAAATACAACACAGTGACTGTATTTCCAGCCTGACCAGTGAGGAATTCATGCTACAGTGAAATGTAATCACAGGCCAGGCATAACCCTGTGGAAGTCAGGGCTAAGAAACCATGCAGAAGTGATCATTTGTAGCAGAAACTTCATCCAGAGACAATGTGCTTTCCCAAAATAGTGAAAGAGGAAATAAATGACAAATGTTAAATCTTTCTCAGAGGTCTAACCTCTTAGAGGTCTAGAAGTAGAAAAGGTACGTAGGAAATATGAGTCGACCAACAAGCTTTAAAAACACAATAAAACCATACCTAAATATCCAAAATATCTTAGATTTCAAACAGGAAAAAAAAATCCTAATTTTAACTATAAGTTCATTGGACAACCACTCTGAGTAGCAGCCTGTGGTGATGGATCATGCTCAGTGATGCTCTTAGATCAAACTACAGAGTTCTTAGAGTTCCCAGACAGACTGCAGCAGATCATTAGACTCTAAGAAAGCTGACTATGGTGTAAACCTAACTGTAATATGTTCAAGGTGTTACTGCTAACTGAATAAGAACAGAGCTGAGAAAAACAACTTTGTACTGATCATTCACTAAAACTAGCAGTTTCTTAAATGCTCCTGACATGACTGAGAGCTGTTGGGTCAATAATTGGTTTTGTGACATGTGGCAGATCAGATTTCATAGAGGAAACTGGACACTTGAGCCACACATTAAGAGCTGCTCATGCACCTGTTCCAGCTTATTAAACTAGGCTGGATCAGATGCAGCAGTTTTAGGTGAAAGGAGGGGTAGTGATTATAAGTTATTATTATGAAGTTAAACAGCAGACTTACCAGTTTTTCCATGTCCATGAAATATAAATATTCAGTCTAATGGAAAAAGTAGTAACTGACTATATTAGGTTCACATTTATGAGGACTTTCATGTTAAAGAGCCTAAATATGGGTGGGTTTTGAGTGTAGTTTAAAATGATGTTTACTTTTAATTCTGATAAACATTCCACAGTAAACAGTTCCGCTCTCTGCCAGAACTGGTCAGGTCGAGCACATTCATGTGTGTTTGGGGGGAGTGGCTTTAGAAGGCAGGCTGAAAGTAGGAGGTGGGATTTCTTGCTGCTGGTTTTTAAAAAATAGCTTACACTTCCTGGTTTCTACAAAATCACCAGCTTTAATCAGGCTCACAACATCCATGTAAACCTGGCAGACCACCCAAACCACCATCAGATAAAAAGTACATACAGCTTATTTACTGAGAGGAGAAGATCAATCTCCACATCTAAACACGTCTACAGGTGTTTCTGTCCGTCCTTTCACTGAGTAGACCACTCAACACTGTGTACGTGAAAGGATGTGTAGCAGTTAAAGAAACCCTCACTGACCGGACTGTCCAGACCTCAACCTCATTACATGTTAAGGGTACTGCATGATGTATTAATATTTGTACATACTTCAGCATTCAGAATGCCTTCATTCACCAACTCCAGGTTTTTATACATCTCCAGACTTGCACTGATCTTTCCCATGCCTGTGTGATGCCCATTAGGTTACAATAAACAGAATTTGTAGCCAACTACGTCACCTAGGATTATAAGGAACTCTGACACTGTTGATATCAATTACCCCAAAACAGCAGGTTTATTTTTTATCCACTATACTGTATGGGTTCCAGCAGTTAGTTAAACAAATAAAAGCACAGACTCAAATATCACCTACAAATAAACCCCAACTAAATATCAAACTAAGAGAAACCAACCCCCCAAAGAGAAAGTAGGTACAGTAAGACATTTAAGCCTCAATCTAACTGTCAGTAAACTGAAGGGCTGTAGCTCAGTCTAACTCTAGCTCTAATGGCACCTCACAGCGCATCCAGCCTAAACAGTACAGTCCCAGCTGCAGGGAGGAGAGCCAGGACGCAGGGCTCTCCACAAGTGGTGCAGGGCTCTCCCCCTCTCGCATGCCCACTCCCTTGGTTAGTGCCTCATTGAAAGGTAACTGAGTCAGTGACACTTTAATAACAAACTGTATATTTTTCCTTGCTCTTTTTTTATATATGTATGTATATTATAACACTCTTGTGTCATTCCCAACACTACACACTTTAATAGGACTGAACACTTAAAATAGGTCAGCTATGTTGATGTGTTTATGTGTAATTCACAGAATTAGCTGGTTTTGAACAATGGTAGGTTATTTTGCTCTGTGTAAAATCCAGATCTGTCTCCTTTTCCTTTCTGCAGGTTATGTTATTGTATGGTTACAGAGGAGGGCTGTTCTTATCTGGCTTCAGCTCTGAGTGAAAACCCCTCACACCTGAAAGAACTGGACCTGTCCTACAACCATCCAGGAGATACAGGAGTGAAGCTGCTCTCCGCTAGACTGGAGGATCCACACTGCAGACTGGACACACTCAGGTACAGACAGCTGTGCGTGTGAGTGTGTGTGTGCGTGCGTGCGTGCGTGCGTGTGTGTGTGCGTATGTGCGTGCATGTGTGTTGGAGTCAGTTATTGAACTACTGTAAACTGTAATGTACAGCAGTGATCTAATATTTCTATATTTCTATAAATGTCCTCGGGTTATTGTGATGTACCTGGAAATAAATGTCTAACAGTGAGGTTAAACAGATTATTAAATATCTATAATCATAGGTGAGCTTTAGTGCTGCGTTATAAAATTCATCCTCCACTTTTGCATTGTATGTCAGACATCATGTTGTACACTGACGATACAAACATTTAGTTTGGTTTTGGTCAAATCCAAAACCAAACTAAATGAAACACCAAACTAATAAATAGTGAAAATGTTTTTTCACAGTGTTTCACTAATTTAGCCGCTTTTTCACATTACATAAATTAAATAGGCTAAATCCCAAATAGCATGCTGATATAGGTCACATCTGGCAAATACATGGCACTGCTGGCCCACTGTCGGCACTGACAATCAGGCAGTTACACAGAGCACCAAAACATGATGAAACATGAGGGAAAGAGCGAGGTCAAAGTCAGGGTATAGGTGGCCGTAACAAGACAATAGAAAGAATGTACAGAAATGGAAACAATGGATTGGCAAAACTGCAATGTGGGCGTATGTGTGTGGGGCTGAAATACAGACATGTAAGGGGGAACAGCTGGGTTTAGAATTCTGGTGGTCTAGAGCGGAAGGGATTAGAAAAAATACTGGGGACATGCGGTAGTGACATCATTAAGTGCTGCACCTGGGAAGACCTGGGAGCGTGACATTTACTCATTCAGTTTAAAGTATTTTCTTTTTTCCATTTTCAAATAATTTTGGATAATAATATTTAGATCCCTAATGGAAATTAATTTTGACACTCAGCTGAGACTCAACACAGTGTAGGATTCTTTATTAATGGTTTTAGACTTTATATGGATTACAGATTTCAGAAACTTAACATTAGTGAAGAAGAGTACCGAGCACAGACTCACCACAAGATTGTTAAATATTAAACCTGCTGAAAGTGTATCATACACCTCTTGACCAGCTTTTACCACAGTACAGTGGACAGTGTCCTTATAAGCATCATCATAGTCTGATGAGACAGATTAGTGTCCTAGGATAGGAGGGACATGCAGTGGGATGTGAAAACCCCTGAAAAGCTTAATCAGCTCCTAAGAGGTTAGGCAAGGCACAGCATGTAGAGTTTATTACAATAATGGCCTTCATACTCTGCAGTCATTCAGAGTGTTTTACAAATGGTAAAATACAAAGATAATTCAGATTAAAATTTAAAAGTACCGTAAAAGCACCACTAATAGTACCGTATAGTCTATTCTGTAACACACTGGTAGCCAGGACGTTTCTTAAAGATAATTTTCTCAGTGATTTTTCCAATGAGAGGTTAAAACAAGGGACCCTAAACACTCAAGTTAACTAATTTTACCAAATATGGTCTATTAGAAGATATCACAGTGTCAAAGCACATACCACCACACACAATGAGAGCTCACAGTGAGGACAGTTTCTATCCTTGAGCAGTGTGCATGCTGAATGAGCTTCATACTCTCCCATTAATACCTCCACATTCTGAAAAGACCATTTACACGGATCATTCTGTGACACTAAATGTGGCAATAAATGTGTACCGTCAGATCTCACATCAGCACATAGCAGTGAGATGGAGATGATGGAACTGCTCATGATAACGAACCAAACTATTTTAATGTGATGTGGACATTGATGAGGGGCTGTATGACATCACACACTGCTTATTACCCTGAGAATTAAAACAGCACTCATGTTTCTTTAATTGTATAAACCAGCAGAACATCACACAAACGAATAAGAGAATGTTGGTGCAGTTTGGCACCAAACTCTAAACTTAAACTCTAACTCCATAAACTTTAACAGAGAGACTTCACAGACTGGGGTTTAGTTTGAAGAGGATTTTCAGGTTTTCATGCAGGTTAGGCATGGAGATCATCAACCTGGACATGGGGTCTGAATACATTCACTAAACAACAGACCTCACCATTAATACAGTCTGTTGGGTGAAAAGATGATCATCCCTTCTTTTCTAACACCCCATTCTCTCAGTTTCCACCATCACCAAGAACTCTTCCAGCATGCTCTCATTCAGGATCGATTATCTCCAAGTGACAGAAGCTTTCATTTTTCAAAGACTTCATTCATGTCTGACACCACAGCCCATGTCTGGTTGTCATGCCTGCTGGTTCTCCTCCCACCTCCGATCTCCTGGACTCCATTTCCCATGATCCACCACCCGATGTCACATGTTCACTATTACCCAATCACACCCCGTTACCTCGCACTAGATCTCCAGAGTACTGATTAGACCACCTGTTGTCAATTAATCCGTTTGCTTAAATACGTCCCTCTCGCACTGGCTCATTGCGAAGTATTGCCATTCTCTTGCATACTGAGCGTTCTCTCTTTTTCTGACTTTGATACTCTGGCTTTGACTCTGTTTTGATTCTCTGATTTACGCTCCTTGCTTATTCCCTTTGATACCTCTGCCTGGTCTGATAGTCTGTTTGGTTTGACCCTTGCCTGTTTATTGATTCCGATTCAGTTTTGCCCCTGTTTGCATTTCCTGTTCTTGGTGTTGTTGTCACATTACAACCTCTTTAATAAACTGTGCCTTGCTTTTAGTTCAGCGCTCGTCACAATCTGTTTGTCCAACGTCACACTGGTACTGCAGGTGGAGGACCTTTACACTTTCTGACAGTCTGGCCAAAAAAGATATTATAATTAAAACAGTAAAATGGAAATGTAATTTTCTATTTGTGCAAACATCCTGCCACAACTAAAAATGAAATTAAATACGTACTTGAATTTTGTCATTGTCCTGGTATTGGCATGGTCATGTCTAAAATGGAAAGGCTTCTAAATGAAAAGAAAATCCAGGCTTCACCTTGGCTTTGCCTTTTCTTCATAAAGGGTATAATAGTAGCCAGCACTAAAATCCAAATACAATGTTTACCCTGTTATTTCTGTTCCACAGCAATAAACTACATATCTGACAAAATGATAATGAAATTTTTAACAGATAAATCAACAGCAGAGTGACAGTTTGTCATTAGGGCTGAGTAGCTCTGAGGTTTGTGGTGTTGTGTAGTTTCAGTTCTGTAAGTGTAGTTCTGTTGTTGTTTGGTTATGATCTGGTAGGGTCTGATTTTCTAAGTAAGTGTGGTGAGGCAGTTTGGTGTCGGTGATGTTGAGTAAAAAATGTGTATCAACTCATAAACCCTTTATAATAAAGTGGTTATTAATTAAAATACTCAATTTTGATACAAATAAACTAAAGAGCTTATTAGCTGATAAACCTCCTCCTGAAACCTGCAGACATCTCCACTGTTCACAACTCAACACAGAGGAAGCCGCTGTTAGCTGACTGCTAGCAGGTACTAGATGGATACAGTGCTTCAACTGCTATAACAGTGTCTGTTAGCTGCTGCAGCTGGTGTTCACACATGGGGTGAAAATACAGTTATGTAGCAGTTTTGAAGGTTAATGACGGTGCATCTATGTTCAGTAATTCTGTAATCTGAAGTGCTGAATATTTAGTGATCACAAATCTATGAAATTCTGATGATGCACAACAACACACATCATTGAGTAGAAACATAAGCTTTCAGTCTTACCCTGTAGATGATTCTTCATTATAAGAGACATTTATCAGACCAGAGGCTGTTCGTCTGTTTTTCTGTTAAAAACAGTAGAAATAGTGTTCTGATAGTTCTCCTTAAATCAAAGCTGGATAATCTGCTGTTGTTTCTGATGGTGTTAACGGTAGTACTGTACTGTAGGGCTTCAGTGAAGGTCTGTAGTGTAAAGGCTGTGAGAGTGTTTACTGTCTGTAGAGTTTGACCTGTTAAAGTACACTAACGTTTAGGGAGCTGACAGGCCATTAAGACTAAAGCTAATAGCTACATCATTAATAATCAATCTAACTGTTATTATAACTCCTAATCTGTCCCAAACCAGAACATAGACTTACATAAACAGGGATCATTTCTGCACAGCCTTTCAGTTATTATACACTATAATAATATTAATATTAATAAAAATAATAATAATAATAATCAGATTTCTTTACAGACAAGTACTACATTTTAACAGTACCAGAAAAACTATAAGTTTATAATCATATAAATGAATGACAAAGATCAGGTTAAAGAGATACTCTATTTAGACATGCGTTAAAGTGAGCAGAAGCACTGAAAGAGTCTCTCCATGTGTTCTGTGGTTTACTGAAGGTGTGCAGAAGGTCAGTATCTAGTAGTAGTTGAAGGTGAAGCTCTTACACAGCTCACAGAAAGACATGTAGATGTGCACCAGCGGATCGTACTGTGATCAGTCTCAGCGCTCGTGATCTGCTTTAGTTTAGTCTGTACAGATTATTTCCACTGATGTAGCCGAGTCTAAATATGTTCAGACTGTGATTGTAGATCCACAATAAAGTAACTACATTCCTCCAGTAGTTTATAATTAACTACTTATTAACTCTCACTGTAGTCATGTGTGTGTGTGTATTTGTGTGTGTGTGTGTGTCTTACGCTAACAGGCCAGTGCTGGTTGTATGGTTGTGGTCTGATTCTGTTGAGTGTTAGTAAATGAGTGAGTGCGACTGAGTGTGTGTGTGTGTGAGTGTGTAGTTGGTGAGTGTTAGTAAGTGTATGTTAGCGACAGTGAGTGTATGATAGTGGTGCGGTAATTTGGTAAGAATCCATTTTGACTTCTACTGAACACACTGTGCTCAGTAAGGAAGTTTAAAAGTCTAGAGTTTAAGGTGCTACAGAAAAGCTCCCCCATATGTCTTTGATATGTCCTGGTGTGTTTAGGTCTCGGATGTTCCATGTGCTGATTGAGAGAGAAGTTATTATGGTTATGCATTGCAAAGTATTAGCACTTAGCATACTTAGCACTTAGCCCACTTGGTGCTTAGCACACAGTACACTTGGCGCTTAGCATGTTTAGTGCACTTGGCACAATTAACTCTTATCACACTTAGCATTCTTAGCACACTTAGCTCATAACATACATAGCATTTAACACACTTAACACGGTTAGCACCCTTAGCGCTTAGCACTCAGTTTAGGATAAGATAATCCTTTATCGATCCCACAGTGGTGAAATTTGCAATGTTACAGCAGCACAGAGGAAAGAACAGAAGTGTCAGGAAAATATACAAATAATAATTAAGATCTATATACAAAAAGTACAGAAAAATATATATTAAATGCTAAAAATCCAAACCCAGGAGACAGGATTATGCTATGCAGTTTAGTTAGCGTAATGTCAGTTAGTAATGTGTAGTAAGTGTTCTGCCTGTTCTCCTATGTATGTTCTC
>JAMWET010000741.1:30000-38461 GCA_024036415.1 Prochilodus magdalenae
TATTTGGGGTGAAAATGTCCGGCTGTAATACAGAGTAGATGTTCTGAGGCCTGTAGTCTCAGTATAGTAGTGACTGTAGTACATGTACATTCATGCTCTGTATGCAGCATTAATGAGATTCAGGTAGAGTCAGGTGATTTACTGATGCTGATCAGTGAACTACACTCATTGATCAGGAATATTCTTAGTAGCTGAAGATTCACTGCTGCTCCAAATGAGAAACTGTTTCTGTAGTACTGCACAGTGTTCAGATCTAAAATGAGGAAATAATAAATATTATTAAATGTATTTCTGTTCAGTGTATGTAGTAAATTCCTGCTCAGCCACATAATGATATTAATCTGATTTATTAAAGAATGTGTTTCTTGTAGATGGTAAAAAACGAGTTGAGCTTTATGAGAACATCTACAATGTGGAAGAAGAACGAACAGACAAGTGCTTTATGTAATTAGCCTAAAATGAAATGTGCGATATTAGTAAATCTAGTACGAGTCAAAATCTCAACCAGTATGATCTCTTTAATACTAATAACAAAAAGTATATTAGCTGAGTTTTGAAAATAAGAGTTTTCATCAGGATCAGGATTAGGATCATATTCCTGCCATAAAAAAGTAATAGAAATGAATGAACTGATCAATAACTCCTTTTTTTCCCTTCTTTTTTTATTAATAGATATATTGGTATATACAGTGACCATTATTAGAGATAATACAGATTAGCCCTGGGAAGGCAGTTCCACACCTGGATTACTGAGTTATGAACTGTATCTGATTAGAAACATTACTTTGTTCATTATAATGTATCTGATAAAGTAAATACAGATCATTTTCATTATCTAGAACATGAGACGTGAACTCTCGGTGTAGCTCAGATAGAGATGAGGCTGTAGATGTGTCTCTGTGGACGTTTAATCCAGCAGTGATGAATATGTACAGCAGTTCTCCTACAGCGTGTGTCCATGTAAAATCAGCCATGTGGGTAACTAGATATGACCAGCTGTGTTATAGCCAGGGGTCTCAGACTGCAGGTAATGGTGGTCCTGATCAACCAGAGCCCTTACATTATTAACCAGCCTCTGTTTAATCTAGATTACAGACCATCCAAACAGAGAAAGTCCCAATAGGCTGTGATATCGGGGGCAGCAGGTATTAACTGCTTAAACGCAGCACTGGAAAACAGAGTATCCAGCCTCTCAAGATGAAGCTCGTAACTGCTCACACTCAAACACTCTCACAGCGACAACTCAGCATACTGGTGTTTACAGACCTGCTGCACTGCTGCCCAGTGTGATCGTGAGGACATCATAAATTACTGCTCGATTCAGAACATTTATTTAAACCCACCAAACTTCCCTCCTGTAACCCAACACTACACTCATTAGAGCAGAACTCAGACATGCAGTGTGCGGTATTAGAAATGAAGAGTATAAATATCTGATATTAATACTGATACTTAATATTTAATATTAATACTGATAATTACTTTAGAGTAAAACTTCTGGAGGTCAGAACCTCTGCGGTTCACTGCTGCTGTTAAAGCCTGGATCTTATTTCTCCCCTGCTGGTCAGACCGAGTAATGAAGAACCATTGTATTGCCAAAAGTATGTGAACACCTGACCATCACACCTATATGAGCTTGTTAAACATCCCACCCCAGAACCACAGACATGGATATGGAGCTGCGCTGCTTTACACTTCTGGGAAGCTTTCTACAAGATTCCAGAGTGTGTCTGTGGGAATCTGTGTCCATTCAGTCAAAAGAGTGTTAGTAGAGGTAAGACACTGATGTTGGACAGGAAGGTCTTGCTCCCTGTTGATGCTCCGGTTCATCCCAGTGGTGTTCAGAAGGGATGAGGTCAGGTCTCTGTGGAGGGCACTGGAGTTCCTCCACACAAACTCATCAGACCATATAGCCGTATGTCCAACAGTCTACAGACACTCCTCCAGCATCTCCTTTCAAATCAAGGGTGTTAATGCAGAGTTTGTCCCCCTGGTTCTCCAGGAAGGCTTTACAGTAGATGTTGTAACATTACCAGCTGTGAGGATTTTATTGTATACAGACACAAGAGCATAAGTAAGGTCGAGCACTGATGTTAAATGATCAGTTCTGGAGGTTTCAGTGCTTCTCTACACCACACACCACAGAGGCATCAGTAAGGAATAGGCTGTACATTGGTGGTTAAACAGATACATAATAATAATAATAATTATTATTATTATTATTATAATAATTCGGCCTGTTATGAAATATCATATTATATATCAGCACCAAAAGCAGAAAGTGTTTGATCATTAAAACATATTCCCACAAATATCTAGTTCTGATGAAAGCTGTAAGTGTTTTAATGAAGTGAACAGTACTGATTATACTTTTTATGTTAAACTGTGTGTTTGGTCATAGTCTCTTCCTCTCGGTAGGTATGCGAGGTTACATGTGTTCAAATAACCTGTTTCTCCAATAATATAATAACAACAACAACAATAATTAATTATATTATATTATATTATATTATATTATATTATATTATATTATATTATATTATATTATATTATATTATATTATATTATATTATATTATATTATATTATATTATATTATATTATTGGTGTTGTTATTGGGATCTTGTTCAAAAGTGGTTCGAATGTGATTGTAGAGGTTTCACACTTCTTACACTAGAGGGAGACATACACTGGGAGATGACTCAGGAGAAACGGGAAGGGCGACAAAACCGAAAGTAAGTTTAAGACGAAGACGCCATCAGAGGATCAGAGGAGACTCCAGAAGTAGAGGATTTGAGACGGTAGGCTTTAAGATCATTAGTAATCTGGTATGTTGTAGATTATCTAGTAGTTTAACAGGTAAAGCTGTGTGGTTGTATCTGTTGTTGGTTCTTTAAGGTAATTCTGTGGTGGAGTACATTATAAACCGGTATACAAGATGGCTGAATCTGAAACACTAAACTACAGAGCAGACACAGCGTGTAAACACCTTTATGTGAATGTGTGTACAGAAATACTGTAATTTAGCGCCGGGCAGGGTTTTGTACACACTGGCTCTGTTTTTTACTTTGCCTTTTTTGTATTGTGACTTTCACAGCCTTTAATGCTGATATATTCACGTATAATGTATGTACAAATGTACGTAATTTGTATACAGACGAGAATTTATGTTTGTTGGTAAAAGGTCAACAAGCGTCCCGTGCGTTTAAGAGTCTTATGTTAGATGAATCCATGGAAAACAAGTTTGGCTGAAGTCCTGAAGTTGTTCTTTTCCGTTTTGCCGCAGCAGAGACGACATTCCGCCGTTAGGTGGCACTGATGAGCCAGTTTTAATAATTAATGTATTTAACCCTTGTAAAACGCGTTGAATTGGCTTCTTTAAATTATTTAACTAAAACTGTTAAGGATTAAAATACCCGGCCACTGAAACTCACCTTAACATGAAGAATATATCTCTAGATTATTATTCCTTCAGATTACTTTAAAATGATCTTTACATTTAAAATGTTTTTACTGTATACGAGGTCTTATTATCACCATTGCTGCTTTGCGGGCATGTGATGATGGCGTCAAGAGGTGTGGGGAGTGTAGTCTAGAGATAAGGAGGTGGAAGGGGAACCCAGAAGCGTGACAGCAGAATGATGTTTTTATATTAATCTGAGTTGTTAGTGGCTTGATTCAGATATATAACATTATTGTTATAACTAATTCAAAGATACGGATCAGTAAATGAATTTAAATGTTTTTGACAAGACAGTGCAAATAAGTTAACCTCTTCATCTGTTTATTAAAATGATCACACCCAAACAGTTCATAACTGTTTAGTTAAAATAGGCTGTTCAAATAAGTCACCCATTTCTAGTGCTTTTTACAAATATTGCACAGATGAAAACCAGATGAGCCATCTATAGGTGGAATTTTGCACCATTTAGGATGGACAAAAAATTAAAATAAGAACTTCAGCCTTGTAGATTGAAAGTTTGTTGCAATGAAGTTTTTTTTTACTAAATTTGTTTTAAATTAAACAAAACATGAAACATTATATACATGAGTTTAATGTAAATGTAAAATGTATTTTGTGTGTGTGTGTGTGTGTGTGTTTGAGAGTGTGTGTGTGTGTGTGTGTGTGGGTGTGTGTGTGTTTGAGAGTGTGTGTGTGTGTGTGGGTGTGGGTGTGGGTGTGTTTGAGAGTGTGTGTATGTGAGTGTGTGTGTTTACTGTAGTGTTTGTAATGCATTTTGAAATTAAACAGTGGATTTGAAATGATTTATAAGTGTCAAAGTGTCCAGAGGTCTTGATGCATTTGCCCAGTGACAAGTCAGAATGTTGTTAAGGGTAAACACATGTTCCCTCTTTTCAGAATTATATTTATGTTAAATTAAATGATTTCACTATTTATCCGTCTGTATGAAGGAGTCTTTAGGACTTTCTTGCTGCTCTGCAGCACAAACACAGACATAAGAGTCTGCTACATTATTGTAATAGTAAACATTTTATTGGCTACAATCCAAAAACCTAGATTCCCTTGGATTAACCTGAATTTACTTGTAATCCATTCTAAATTCATCAGGTATTACATCATGCTGTACTGACATTAGGTTGATTCTACCCCCTGATTTAGCTTCCTGTTCATGCTTTAACTGCGAAACTCCTCACAGGGATCAGAGAGCAGTGTGTCCAGAATTCTGATGTGTCTGTGAAGACTGAGGACCCCATGATGGATCCCCATCACTTCAGCAGTGGGGGAGAAACCTCTGACTTAAAGTGAGTTACACTCTGTTACTAATTTTAAAGATATCAGAGTTTTACACTAGTTACTAAGGCTGATCTGCTTCAGACCCAGTTATACATCATATGTTGTCTATTTTACTGTAGTGATTTATACCATTCATTTAGATTTGATCTTCATTACTGACTAAAATATACACATTTTCTTTCAGTGAGTGTCTGATGTTCACATCAATAGCAGATCCTCACATTCGTAATGTTGCAGGTTCACTCATATTTGGTGAATGGAGTTGGGAGGTGAATTTAAGGAGGTGATTTTTAGGAAATCAAGAGAATAAACTAAATATGATTCAGAAAACCCTAAACAGATGAGTGGGTGAGATGTCATATTTAAACAGGGGTGTAAAAGGCTTTATTACTACATCCCTGACAGCAGTGAGATATTATTGTGAGAAATCTGATCACCTGCTGTTACTGGCAGCCTGTTAAAGCAGCTCTGCTCTTTTATTTATTTGTGACTTTGTTGGATGACTAGATTAATTTAACCACAGAATGTTTAGTAACACATTTAATCGTGATAATAAGTATAACAGTTGTGTTGTGACGCTGAAGCAGTCTTCTTATATCCACATTAAACTCTTTATGTGTTGTATTTCCAGACTGCAGACATTCAGAGCAGAACCTCCAGGAAACAGCTATGTGTATATGAACCCCAGTAACTCTGTTCCACTGCTGTCATACTTCAGTAACGAAAGACCCAGCACTGATCTGAGGTGAGAGACAAACAGAACATGGTAATGAATTTTAGTAGAACCTCAGGAAGCTTTTGTTCTTTCTTGTACTTGGACCACATCTCCAGCTTTGTTTAACTGTGCGCTGGTGGGGCCTCCTGCTTTGAATGTGGATGTGATTTCTGCCAGAGTCTGTTTGAGTGGGCAATTCTAGCCAGAGTCCACCAGTCAGGATCATTAAGCACTCGTGTGTGTGGCCATTGCACTGTCCTCTATGGTTGGTAATGATGTATTCCTGGTACACATGAGCTGCTGTGAATCAAGGAATGCTAAATACCAGCACACCTGTGGAAATGGAATGTCTCTTCCATCTGGCACCCACTATCATGCCCTGTTCGAACAATGCACATCACCGTGTCATGAGCAGTTTGGAGCATTTGGTAGCTATAGATAATTTATGATTTTTATAAGTGAAGGGTCATTTTTCTAATGTGATGTTTGTAAGATCACACATACAACCTGTAGAACACTGTAATTCCTGTCATCTACTAATAATTTTTTGTCTCTAGTTTCATCTTCTTGTTACATGCTCACAGTATTCACCACCTTAATACCAAATAACATGTTTGTCCATTTCAAGCAGCCCTTGTTTACATCATTCCATTCCTCATTAGTTTTCACTGAGTGCCCTTTCAAATGTTCAGTTGATTTCCTGACAGTATGGTAACCCAATAATCCACATCAGTAATCAGTGAACATGAGTTTAACGCTTCATCTGTAGTAGCAGATGTCAGATGTAGAAGTTTATAATACCCATATTAAATTAATTTTTTTTATCCGTCTCCACATCACATTCCAGACCGCAGACATTCGGAGCTGGACCTCCAGGTCATGGATATGTGTATATGAACACCAACAACTCAGCGTATCCACCTCTGTATTCCAGTATTGAAAGAACCAGTGACCTGAGGTGAGTCACTAACACAACATGAAGGTTAGTTTCACCAGGCCTCCCAGGAAGCAGAGTTTTGCTTTTCCCACATGTGGACCACATGTCCACTTGTATGTAGATGTTTATAACACAACATTATATATTGGTTATAAAATAAGTGTGTGCTGGGCTGTGCTGTGCTGGGCTGGGCTGGGCTGGGACAATAGTCCTGGGCTGAATAATGGTACAAGCTCAGCCCTGGTCACTAATGATCTCCACATGTGTGTTTTTACCGTCCCTCTACATTAGAAGTTGTCTGATGTAGCGGTTTTCTAAAATCTTTCTCTAAAATCACATTTCCAGACTGCAGACACCGCTGGGAGGTGCACCCATGAAGACCAACAATTCATTGCCTCCTTATTTCAGTAATGAAGGAAGCAGAACTGACCTGAGGTGAGGTGTTTTTTGTTTTTTTACCTGCATGACCATTTTTGATTTTCAAGTTTTTTCATTTTCTCTATTGTGTCCATTGTACATTCAGTTTCATAAGCTCTGTCTGTTTTTAGTGCAGTACACGTATGGTTTATGTAATGGTTTTCATTGTTGAAATGTTGTAGGTAGTGAAGTATGTTTATTACATCTACTGTGCTCTTTTTAACATTCATGTCACTGAGTGATGTAACACTGCGAACCTTGAGGGAATCATCAGTTAAACAGTGACCAAACCTCATGGTTGCTTTAAACTGCTCTGTTAAAACAGTTCACTCAGAGTTTGCAGCATTGTTTCTTGGAGCTAATAGCGTGTCTGCCTGGTAGCTCTTTTGTAATATCTATCTATAATTATTAAATTTGACCCTATTTTTATTACTACTTGTTCTTGTGAGACTGAAAGTTTCTTTTGGGGAGATTGTGGACAGCAGGTCCATGTTAACAGCAGGTCCTCATATCACTGAAGAGTTATGGGCTCACTTACATTTGGTAAATGGAACTGAGTGGTGAAGGAGAGGATGTGTACGTGGACTGGGAAAAGGTTTAACACAGCTGAAATGTCAGCAGCAGTGTTCAGTGGAAATTAGCAGTAAAAATAAGTTAATAAACTCTGAAAAAGATCATTAATGGCATTTCATATTTAATTCTAAATGTATGTGCATTCACCCTCCGTCACTGGTTTGGGTTTTGTCTATAATTTCATCATTATCTTTCATGTATATTCACCTTTGTTGGATAATTGCATTCATGTGGATAACACGCTAAATCCTGACTGACTGGAAACCAGTGATCTTTAGATATCTCCCATCTGTATCACCTGTTGTCTGATGAAGCTGTCTTCTGATATCCATATTAAACTCTTTTCCTTGTTTGTCCACATCACATTTCTAGACTGCAGACATACAGAGCACAATCTCAAGCCCAGCTGTGTTGCATCCACCCATAACTCAGTTTATTAGCATTCTTGTTTCAGTAATGAAAAAAAAAAACAGACACAAAAACAACATCCATGAATTGCTGCCAGGTATGATGTTCACTTGCATGATCACCTTGTTGTAACATTCAGATAGGTAGGTTGTTTGGCCAGGGTGGCTTTATTAAGGGCAGTCCAATAATCAGACTAGATTCTGGCAGAGATCAAAACACAGGTAGGAAACATCAAAAAACAAATCCATCACAGCAAAAACCAGAGATAGGGCAAATTAATGAGTGGCACATGACTTCACCATGTGCAGTGCCTTGCAGGCCCAGGAAACCAGTGATTTCAAATATCTGCTTTCCTGTTCAGACAACTATAGTCAGCTTTCTGATGTAGCTCTGCTCATATTGATATCTATATTTAACTCATTGCCTTTTCTCTATACAGCATGTCCAGACTGCAGACATACAGAGCAGAACCTCCAGAGCCCAGCTGTGTGTCTATGAAGAGCAACAACTCAATGTTTCAGCCTCCTGGGTTCAGTAATGAAAGACCCAGTGCTGATCTGAGGTGAGACACTAAGGCTGCTTTCCCACGGCAGGGAAAGGTGTCCCAAATCTGATCTTTTTCTACATCTGTCACAGAGAGGTATTATCTGTGTGGC
>JAMWET010000742.1:0-57933 GCA_024036415.1 Prochilodus magdalenae
TCTCACGTCCCATCCCCCTATCAGAAGCAGGGTCAGCACCAGCTCTCCATCCATCCCCCTCTCGAATCAGAGTTAGACCCCACTGCTCTCCATCCATCCCCCTTCTCAGAAGCAGGGTAGCATCCAGCCCTCCCTCCATCTCCCCTCTCTCAGACAAGGCAGGGTTATCACACATCTCTCCCTAGCCATCCCCCTCTCAGAGCGGTGGTAGCACCAGCTCTCCACCATCCCCCTCTCAGACAGCGAGGGTAGCACCAGCGTCTCCCTTCCATCCCCCTCTCATCAAGCAGGGGTAGCCCCAGCTCTCCCATCCTATTCCCCTCTCAGAAGCAGTATCACCCAGCTCTCCCCATACCCCCTGCTCAGAAGCGGTGGTAGCACACAGCTCGTCCATCCATCCCCCCTCTCAGTGAAGCGTGTGCACAACAGCTCTCCCCTCCATTCCCCTCTCAGAAAGCATGTGTAGTCAACCAGCTCTCCCCTCCATCCCCCTCTCAGAAGCAGGAGAGCACCAGCGCTCCCTCCATCACCCTCTCACAAGCAGGGTAGCAGCAGCTCTCCCTCCATTCCCGTCTCAGAAGCAGGGTAGCACCAGCTCTCCCTCCATCCCCCTATCAGAAGCAGGGTAGCACCAGCTCTCCCTCCATCCCCCTCTCAGAAGCAGGGTAGCACCAGCTCTCCCTCCATCCCCCTCCTCAGAGCAGGGTAGCACCAGCTCTCCCTCCATCCCCCTATCAGAAGCCAGCAGGGTAGCACCAGCTCTCCCTCCATCTCCCCTCCTCAGAAGCAGGGTAGCACCCAGCTCTCCCTCCATCACCCCTCTCAGAAGCAGGGTAGCACCAGCTCTCCCTCCATATCCCCTCTCAGAAGCAGGGTAGCACCAGCTCGGTCCCTTCCATGCCCCTATCAGAAGCAGGGTAGCACCAGCTCTCCCTCCATCCCCCTCTCAGAAGCAGGGTAGCACCAGCTCTCCCTCCATCCCCCTCTCAGAAGCAGGGTAGCACCAGCTCTCCCTCCATCCCCCTATCAGAAGCAGGGTAGCACCAGCTCTCCCTCCATCCCCCTCTCAGAAGCAGGGTAGCACCAGCTCTCCCTCCATCCCCCTCTCAGAAGCAGGGTAGCACCAGCTCTCCATCCAGCTCTCAAGTCCCTCCATCTCTTCCTCCATCCCCCTCTCAGAAGCAGGGTTGGCACCAGCTCTCCCTCCATTCCCCACAGAAGCAGGGTAGCCCACCAGCTCTCTCTCCATTCCCCTCTCAGAAGCAGGGTAGCACCAGCTCTCCCTCCATTCCCCTCTCAGAAGCAGGGTAGCACCAGCTCTCTCTCCATTCCCCTCTCAGAAGCAGGGTAGCACCAGCTCTCCCTCCATCCTCCTCTTAAAAGCAGGGTAGCGCCAGCTCTCCCTCCACCCCCTCTCAGAAGCAGGGTAGCACCAGCTCTCCCTCCATCCCCCTCTCAGAAGCAGGGCAGCACCAGCTCTCCCTCCATCCCCCTCTCAGAAACAGGGTAGCACCAGCTCTCCCTCCATCCCCCTCTCAGAAGCAGGGTAGCACCAGCTCTCCCTCCACCCCCTCTCAGAAGCAGGGTAGCACCAGCTCTCCCTCCATCCCCCTCTCAGAAGCAGGGCAGCACCAGCTCTCCCTCCATCCCCCTCTCAGAAGCAGGGTAGCACCAGCTCTCCCTCCATCCCCCTCTCAGAAGCGTGGTAGCACCAGCTCTCCCTCCATTCCCCATCATGGACCCTGAGCGAGTCAGAGCTGGAGCGCGAAGCGGCCCTTTAGTTTGGGGCCACCACGCTCACCAGCAGCAATCGGGCCGCCATGTTTGAGACCCACACAGAAGATCAAAGGGGAAGTTTAATATTCCTAATATTAAGTATTTAGTTTAATATTCCTGACCGGCTCAGTGTAAAGGTTCACTGGTAAACTCAGAGTGAAAGTGGGCCACATCACTGCTGTGTGTTAATATACAGTTCAGAGGAACAGCTAAAGAGTACTAAATCGTGTAATTTGTTATTATTTGTTTATTTGATTAAAGAGAGTCATATTTAGGTGACTAATTTGAGCAAACTCTGAACTCTTATTTGCCTCAGCTGGGTTAAATAATTAAAATTAAAACAGCAATTCCTTGTGTTTATTTTTATTAACCAATATAAGATGGGTTTTATTTAGGTTTAATCTAAATTAGAGTAACCTATCTGGGGTGTTAATCTTGGTATATCAGTCATATTTGGTGTAATAATGTTTATTATTATTATTATTATTATTATTATTACATACATGTGAATCTGCACTGAGCAACGTTACAGCACTGCTCTATTAGGACACGTTTACCACATGTACCACCTGTTTAATCTCCGCCTCTCTGCACTGCTTTCCTCTTCTTCACTGTAATGACTGATCTTAATGACTCCTCCATGTTTAAAGCACCACACGGTTAAAACCAGTCCAGCTGTGCTCTGATTTAATTCCACAGTGTATTTAATTCTGACTCTAATTCAGCTTTCTGATCTGTACATGTAAATCCTCCTGTACTGTCTTTCAGTAAAGAGGGAGAGAGAAGTGAACACTAGTTAATAGAGGGTTTATAGTTTGGTACAAATTCAGTGTGTTAGTGTGGAAGAACAGTGTTAGTGTATCACACTTCACATGTTCAGTCTGCAGTGATTACATTCAGTCTGTTACAAATTCCTCTCCATACGCTCATCACTGTTTCAGTAATATTCCTCAGATTATTAACTGGATCTGATTTCTTATATTTAGAGTCATTTTAATTTAAATATTCATTGTATTTACTGAGATTAATACTGTAAGCATTTGTTGGGTATTTTTGTAACCGCATGCTCAGACCAGATTACCACTTTACAAACAACCGTGCGCAAGCTTAGTCAAGATGTATCTGGTCTGCAGGAGAAGTGTCTCGACCTGGAAGGACAAATGAGGCGATCGAACATTCAAATTAAAGCAAATTTAGTGGGGAGTTCAGGCTCGAGCTGTCCCCGGCTGTCTCACAGCTGTTAAAGGAGGTCCTGCATCTGGAGAATGAGGTTTTAGTGGATATACTATTATCCCTATTATCAGGACTGTGTGGACATTTATAACAATGTTTAATGAAAGATCTCCATTTTCCTGGATTACCCTCCCATTGTAGCATAAGCCAGATCTGCGTTTTTCTATGTGAAGAACATCTTTTGTCATCTGTGGACGTCTAAAATGTATTTTAATATAGTCGGTGTCACGCTTCCGGGTTTTCCCTGCTCCCGTGCCTCTCCGGACTCAACTTCCCAGAGGGCAACGTTCGATGACGCCACACCAGCGTCCAATCCGGTTCGCTCACCGTCACCGGAGTTTTAGCGAACAGCTGAACCCAATTATTCGTCCTCCATTTATACCTCTCCTCGCCGCTTCAGCCTTTGCGAAGCTTTGCCAACTTTGTTTGCAATTCTGAGCGTTCTTTCACTGTGTTGTCTTGTTTCTGGTTCTTGATCTCTGTTTTCCGTTTTCGACTACCCTTTTGCCTTTCCCTTTAAACTTGTTTGCCTCCGCTGATTGTCTCTTCTGGTTCCGACCTTTGCCTACCTCGACTACGTTTCTAGCCCTACCCCTGTTGTTGTATTACATTGTTGCATAGTTTGATCACTTCCCTGTTTAATAAACATCCAGGCTTGACTTTTAACTCTGCGAGCGTCGACCCGGAGTCTTTGTCCTGACAAAAAGCTTCGCCGCCTCACGATGGCCAGAGTTTAAAAGATTTCCAGGAGGCTTTGGTGAACCAAGGCCGCCTGTTAGGCCAGCATCACCAGGACAGTAGATGCTCTCTCTCTGTTTCCGTGAGTGATCTCGCTAAGCAGCAATCTGTACAGCAAACTCAGCTGGCGCAGATCTCAGCTAATCTGCGAGATATTTCTGCGCACTTGGCTCCAATTACAGGTTCCGGTTCGGACCGGGATAGAACCAGCTGCCAATCCTCTCCCCAACTTCTGGTTCTTTCCCTGTCGGTAAAACCGGAGAAATTTGATGGAGCCACCCAATTTGTGTAGCGGCTTTCTATTACAGTGCTCTATCTACTTTGCCAATTCTCCGCCATGCTCGGAATAAGTCACGTATCGCCTTCGTGGTCTCTTTACTCATTGGGAAAGCTTTTAGACTGGGGCTACCGCCGTTTGGCCGAGTTATGAGAGGGGAACTTACGAGGATTTTATCAAAGATTTCAAGGCGGTCTTTGATCATCCAAAACGAGGGTTAAGACCGCTGGGGGATCTACTGTTTCCAGCTCCACCAGGGGTCCCGGTCTGTGGCGCAATACGCCTTGGAGTTCCGAACCGTGGCGGCAGGTACCGGCTGGAACGAGCCGGCACTTCTGACGGCGTTCCGCCACGGCCTGCATATGGACATTCGCAAAGAACTCGCTTATCGACACGATGGCCTGACCCTGGAAGAGCTCATCTCACTCGCTATACGCCTGGATCAGCTCAAGAACGGAGCGAATCCAGCACCTCGAAAGTCTCCCGTGTACCGCGCTCCCCAGCTACCACTGACACCATCCCCGCTCCCACCGCTGGCCTCACGATCTACGCCCGAGCTCAGCGCTGAGGAGCCTATGCAGGTAGATACATCACGCCTATCCCCCGGTGAGAGACAGCGTCGGATGCGCAGAGGTTTGTGCCTGTACTGCGGTAACCCGGGCCACATCCTGAGAAACTGCAGTCTGCGTCCCCAAAGGAATCCACTGTCATTCACCAACAGGCAGGACAGCACCGCTCCTCCGAGCGCCACTCCCCGTACCTCCGCAGTGAGTAGCCCCGCTCCGGGGATGGTCGCGAAGTCATTCATGATTCCAGTGACTCTATACTATGAGAATTTTTCCTGTGTGTTTCCAGCCCTCATAGACTCTGGTGCAGAGGGCAATTTTATGAATATACAAGTGGTCAAGCTACTACAAGTGCCTGTTTCTACTCTCAAGCGCCCCCTACGACTTTCTGCGGTGGATGGGGATCCCGTGGGCCCGGGTTACGTCACCAGCATCACCTCACCTGTCACCATGGACATTAGTGCTTTACATTCTGAAAAGTTACCATTTTTTGTTTTGGAAACGGCCGAATACGCCGTTATCCTCGGACTTTCCTGGCTTAAGTTACATGACCCTTCCATTTCTTGGTCTAACCGAGACATCATTGCCTGGTCCCCGTATTGTTTTAAACATTGTCTCAGTTTTCCTAGTCTTGTCATTTCCTCTACTTCTATCGAGAGTCCTGATCAGTCTCCAGTATGTATTCCCCCTGAGTACTGTGATCTGGCGGAGGTATTTAATAAAGCCAACGCCACCAAGTTACCACCCCATAGAGAGTACGATTGTGCTATCGATTTAATTAACGATCAAATTCCACCCAAGTCCCGGGTGTATCCGCTCACACAAGCGGAGGACCAAGCTATGGAGGAATACATACAGGAGGCATTGGCCCAGGGCTACATAAGGCCTTCCACTTCCCCCGCGGCCGCTGGGTTTTTCTTTGTTAAAAAGAAAGACGGTGGTCTTAGACCATGTATAGATTATCGTGGCTTGAACGCTATCACTAAATCATTTTCATATCCACTCCCTTTAGTTCCTGTGGCTCTGGAGCAACTTAGAGGCGCAACGATCTTTACTAAATTAGATTTGCGCAGCGCATATAATTTGATCAGGGTTAGGAAGGGGGACGAGTGGAAGACAGCTTTCCTCACCGCTAGGGGGCATTACGAGTACAGGGTTATGAGTTTCGGTTTGCGTAATGCTCCCTCTGTCTTCCAATCGTTCATAAATGACGTTCTCCGGGACATGTTGGGCCGATTCGTCATCGCGTATATCGACGATATACTCGTGTATTCACCAGACCTCCCTACTCATGTGCAGCACGTACGGAGGGTTCTCTCTCGCCTCTTGGAAAATCAGTTATACGTCAAGGGGGAGAAGTGCGAATTTCATTTAAGCTCCGTCTCGTTCCTAGGCTATATTATTAGCTCCGAGGGGGTCGTCATGGACGACCGCAAAATCACAGCTGTCGCTAACTGGCCTATTCCCAATTCCATCCGTGAAATCCAGAAAATTTTTGGGTTTTGCAAATTTCTATCCCCGGCGTTTTATTAGGAACTTTAGCTCGGTCGCTGCTCCTCTGACCTCTCTGCTAAAGGGTAACGCCAAACGTTTGGTTTGGAACCCTCAGGCGGGGAGCGCGTTCGAGGAGCTCAAAAGGAGATTCACCACTGCTCCTTTGCTCCAGCATCCAGACCCAACGAAACCGTTCGTAGTTGAGGTTGATGCTTCCAATGTGGGAGTAGGCGCTGTTCTCTCACAGCGCAGTGGTGAACCTCCAAAACTACGTCCCGTCGCGTACTTTTCCCACAAACTGTCTCCAGCGGAAAGAAACTATGGAATTGGGGATAAGGAACTCCTGGCCATAAAGCTTGCCTTCGACGAATGGCGGCACTGGCTAGAAGGCGCTCAGTATCCGTTCTTGGTCCTTACGGACCATAAGAACCTAGAATACCTTCGTTCAGCCAAGCGCCTAAATTCCCGCCAAGCTCGTTGGTCCTTGTTTTTTTCGCGATTTAATTTCCAAATTACTTACCGTCCCGGTACACGCAACACCAAGGCCGATGCGTTATCTCGTATATTCGAAAACGAACCAAGCGAGCCTCCCGCATCCAAACCCATACTCGAACCCAACATAGTTCTGTCTCCCGTCAGGTGGGAGATCGATGACGAGATCGATCGGCTCAACATGGTAGAACCTGTCCCGGAGACGTGTCCCACGGATCGATTGTATGTACCTGCGCAAGTTCGCGACCGACTCGTCACGTGGGCTCATACGTCTCTCACCTCCGGCCATCCCGGAGAGACCCGAACTTACCAACTCCTCTCCGGGAAATACTGGTGGGAGAGTATGAGCAAAGACGTACATCGTTTTGTTTCATCGTGCTCTACGTGCTCCCAGTGTAACCAAAACCCCCCGTGCCCTACCTGCAGGGAAATTAATGCCCTTGCCTATCCCGGCGCGTCCCTGGTCACACTTAGCTGTCGACTTTGTCACAGACCTTCCTGATTCCGAGGGCAACACCGTAATTCTTACCGTTATCGATCGGTTTTCACGTGGGGTTCGTTTCGTTCCATTTCCGTCCTTACCTACGGCTTTCCAGACCGCCGAATGCCTTTTTAATTACGTCTTTCGTTTTTTCGGGATTCCAGAGAACATTGTGTCTGACCGAGGCACCCAATTCACGTCTCAAGTTTGGTCGGCTTTTATGGAACGATTGGGTGTGTCGGTCAGCCTGACCTCTGGTTACCATCCACAGGCTAACGGGCAGTGTGAGCGAATGAACCAAGAACTTGGTAAGTTCTTGCGGGTCTATTGCCACGAGAATCAGAATGACTGGTCGGCGTATCTGCCTTGGGCCGAAATGGCACAGAACTCTCTTGTCAGTTCTACCACTTCTCTCACCCCTTTTCAATGTATGTTAGGTTACCAGCCTCCGCTCATGCCCTGGTCGGCTCAGTCATCGGACGTTCCCTCTGTAGAACATTGGATGCGGAGAAGTGAGGAAGTGTGGGAACAGACCCACCAGCGTATTGAGAACGTCCTTAGGAAGCACAAGCACTACGCAGACAGACGTAGAGGAGACACCCCCTCCTACAATCCCGGTGACCGAGTGTGGCTCTCGACCAGGGACTTCAGGTTAACAGAAGGGAGTAGAAAGCTGATGCCTAAATACATTGGACCGTTTAAGATACTTAATAAAATAAACGATGTGACATACAAATTAGAATTGCCTGCTCAGTACAGAGTATGCTCGTCCTGCTCCCAGGTCCAGAGGCCGTCCTAGGGGGCCGTTCGTGAACCCGTCTGCCGGAGGGCAGCGTGGCCGTCCAAGGCGGTTTTCCTTGAGCCCGTCAGCTAATCGCAGACGAGGTCGCCCGAGGCGGGTTACTCCCCGTGCCGCCAGCGAGCCCCAGCGGCGTGGCCCCGTCGGAGGGACCCCCTGTTCCGCGCCGCGGCAGGTCTGTGAGCGTCCGACCAGATTCGCCTGCTGGATTCGCCTGATGGAGGGGGGGGTCGTCATGGTGGTCGTCCCCGGTCGGCCCGCCCGGACTCCTTGGGGGGGGGCGATGTCACGCTTCCGGGTTTTCCCTGCTCCCGTGCCTCTCCGGACTCAACTTCCCAGAGGGCAACGTTCGATGACGCCACACCAGCGTCCAATCCGGTTCGCTCACCGTCACCGGAGTTTTAGCGAACAGCTGAACCCAATTATTCGTCCTCCATTTATACCTCTCCTCGCCGCTTCAGCCTTTGCGAAGCTTTGCCAACTTTGTTTGCAATTCTGAGCGTTCTTTCACTGTGTTGTCTTGTTTCTGGTTCTTGATCTCTGTTTTCCGTTTTCGACTACCCTTTTGCCTTTCCCTTTAAACTTGTTTGCCTCCGCTGATTGTCTCTTCTGGTTCCGACCTTTGCCTACCTCGACTACGTTTCTAGCCCTACCCCTGTTGTTGTATTACATTGTTGCATAGTTTGATCACTTCCCTGTTTAATAAACATCCAGGCTTGACTTTTAACTCTGCGAGCGTCGACCCGGAGTCTTTTGTCCTGACAGTCGGATACGAGATTTCAACATTGTTTCAAGTGTTTAAACGGTTCGGACTCCTTGGGGGGGGGTGATGTCACGCTTCCGGGTTTTCCCTGCTCCCGTGCCTCTCCGGACTCAACTTCCCAGAGGGCAACGTTCGATGACGCCACACCAGCGTCCAATCCGGTTCGCTCACCGTCACCGGAGTTTTAGCGAACAGCTGAACCCAATTATTCGTCCTCCATTTATACCTCTCCTCGCCGCTTCAGCCTTTGCGAAGCTTTGCCAACTTTGTTTGCAATTCTGAGCGTTCTTTCACTGTGTTGTCTTGTTTCTGGTTCTTGATCTCTGTTTTCCGTTTTCGACTACCCTTTTGCCTTTCCCTTTAAACTTGTTTGCCTCCGCTGATTGTCTCTTCTGGTTCCGACCTTTGCCTACCTCGACTACGTTTCTAGCCCTACCCCTGTTGTTGTATTACATTGTTGCATAGTTTGATCACTTCCCTGTTTAATAAACATCCAGGCTTGACTTTTAACTCTGCGAGCGTCGACCCGGAGTCTTTTGTCCTGACAGTCGGATACGAGATTTCAACATTGTTTCAAGTGTTTAAACGGTTGAAATGTTTACTGGGTGACGTATGTAAAGGCCAACATCTTGGATAAATTGATAGCCACTGCTGAAACTTTTTACTCCACTTGTGAGTAACCTAAAACAAACAATCTTATATTGGGCTGTTTGCCTGGGCAAAATAACATAGCTGAAGTTAACTGTATAATAAGTTTTGTTGTTCGATGTATATGTCCTCTTGATGTATACAGCAGAGGCACTTGTATTGCTAGTTCTCCCCAATAACCACACTAAGGTGTGTATTCTGTTACAGGTGGGTTCTAGAGCACCTTGTTCTGTTAGGTGCCATGGGTTGGGTATTAACTGCACCATTTATTAACATCTCTTGTTTAGGCTGTGCTGAGTTAGAGATCTTTCTAGCTTATTTTCCATAGAATCTTACTCCATTTGTAACAAGTTAAGGGGGGGGTGCTGGGTGGGACGGGTTTATCACTCTAATTTTAACTCTAAATCAAGAGGAGCTGCAATACGTATTAGTAAATCAGTCATTTTTGTGGACAAGTGTCTTATCGCTAATTGTTGACTGTAAATAATAGCCCATTGTGATATCGGAACATGCCCCGGTGGTGATGAATCTAAAAATACCAACAACACATAATTATCGTCCTTGGCGATTAAATACACTGCTCTTGACTGATAAAGATTTTTGTGAGATTTATATCAAATTAAATACTATTTATAGAACATATAACTACTCCAGGAATGTCTCCTTCATTGATATGGGAAACAAAAAATGCATATTTAAGGGGACAAATAATATCTACTAATATAACACAGTTAGAAAAGTGTGTTCAGTATTCAACCATTACTATTAATTTAGAGTATTTTACACTGGATACTAAACTAAAAACTGTATCATGTTCAGCAGACTGGTGACTGTACTGTAAGTGACATTAGTCCCATTCAATTTGAGCAACACCTAGCAAACACTTAGCAAGTCCCAACAACCACTCACACACTGCAGAACCCACACACCATAGCAACACCTTGAGAACCACCTGAGACATCACAGAAACCGCTTAGCAACACCATAGCAACCACTTAACGACACCATAGCAACTGCCTTACATACATTATCTCAGGGTGGACACCCCGGAGCACAATGTCAATGTTGGAATGATCTGCACTAATTTTTTAACATCCCTTATTTGTCCCATGCCGTCCTATTTATTTTTGGCCCTACCCAAATCATATGGTTTTCTCTAACTTACAACCACCAAACTGCATGTCCTCACTCAGGACTCAATTCATTTTAGTCCCCACACAAACTCTATGGTTTCCTTCGCCTGAAAATCATCAAACTTCATGTACTTACTGAAGCCGGGTGCCCAAACTCTAATCCACAGCCATACTGAGCGCACTTCTCTGTGTCACGTATTCATCCCTTGTTCCTCCCATATACTCCAATTCATTTTGTGCAACACCTAGCGAACACTTAGCAACCCCAAACAACCACTCAGTACACAATCTTTACACCACAGCAACTACTGTGCAACATCATAGCATCCACATGGGATACCATAGCAACTACCTGGGGCATCACAGCAACTGTCCTGCACACCACAGCAACATGGAATACCATACTCACAGGCTAGCAACATCACAGCAACCACATGGGATACTAAGCAATCGCTTGACAACACTTTAGCAACATTACAGGACACCATAGCAACCACCTGGGATATCAGAGCAACACTATAGCAACAACTAAGCAACACCAATGCAACCACTTGGGATACCATAGAAACACCATGGCAACATCCTTGCAATCAACAGACTATATGCACACGGTGGTACTCACTTCTGCTGTGCAAACTGTTGCTGTGTTTTTGTGGTGATAATGTCTCAGAAAAATAAGTTTAAGTTTCAGCAAACCGATAGCACTACAGCTGAACACTGCTGTGTGTCAAGCCTCCAGTAAGTACAGCAAATAAGTCCTGCGTAGTTTTCATACGATACGGAAACCAGGTGAAATGGATCTGCGCAGTCTGGAGGGAAAACTACTGCCAGTCCCTATACCTGTGTTTGTAGTAGGCATATTTACAAAAGAGGACGTTCCTGAGCCAGGGTCCGAGACATGGTGGTACCTGATAAAGGTAACATTAGTCCCTGGCCACGTCCCAAACTGCATACAGAGGCACTTAATCGTATTATAGTGCACCTCCGTTAGAAGTGCTTTCAGTAGAGTAATATGTAGAGAGTGTGTTGTTCGGGAATCTTCTAATGCTCATTTCATCCCATTTCAGCAACATGTGACAAAACATCCATCACAGAACGTTTTTTAAAAAGAGTAGACCGCAAGCACAGAAACACATCATATACCATCATTATTATTATCATACGGGACTGAGGTCTTATGTGCATTACTGGACCACTTACATCAAGTCCTGTGAGGTCTCAGTGTTCCTGTCAGTTCAGGAAGGACCTGTTATTATCTGACTAGTGGTATCAGGAGTATTAGACCAGGAAGACTCTGAAATATAATAACAAGTATTTATTTATCTTCTCTTTACTGTCTCACTTTCAAAGTCTGATGTACCTTCATCCTCACCCTGAGTCAATGCAGGACAAGAGGAGGGTGAGAGACTAATTACTGAGGTCAATTAAAAAAAAGAGAGGTGGAGTCTTCATCCAGAGATGAGTCTTTAGTTTGTGTTGTACACAGGAAGTATAAAATCAGCTGGTGGTAATTAGACCTGTGTCTAGTGGTGGTTAACAGAGTTTACACAGTAACCACTGATGGTAAGAGCTCATTTACCAGTGGTTTACAACCCTTCAGTTCAGTTAGTGATTTATTCCATATAAACCACAGTAAAGTACTGATATTACCACGTTAACAGAACTGAACAATCAGGCAGACCTAGCCATCTCAAACAGCTCAGGCTAAATGGCTTTGAAGATAAAGGCACCAAGCTAAGCTAAATGAAATTGTTGTTTATTACTAAGTATTAATATGATTAAGATATCTTGAAAAATATTGGAAAATATCATCTCCAAAGCAGATTAAAGACTCATGTATTTGTAAAGCACTTAAGTGAGTAAGTACTAATTGATGTCTTTATTGAAATGCTTTCTTTTGGCACTGAGCATAACCTTTCCTTTATCTATGTATGAGCACTGGGTTGGAATTGCTAGAGTGTGTTCATTGGCTTTATATATAACTATTCTTCTTTCCAGGCATTAGCACTGCCCCTTGTTCGGGCATCATCTGAGTTTATGTGTAGGTATAGTATTGTTACTATAGTAAGTTACTGAAATTAAGTATGAGTATTAAAATGAGTATAAGATACTGAAATTAAGGTTCAGGTGTAGTATTACTGTTAGATACTGAGGTTAAGGTTACTGTTTGGTTTATGTGTAGGTGTGGTTCATGGGTACACAGGACATTGAGAAATTAAGTAATCAACTGCCATCCACATTTCAGTCTATTTGACTCTAAACGGCTCCCCAGGATATACTTACACATCTTCGGTCTGATCGTCATCTTGCCCTCATGTTCCACTCTAAAGAACAAACACAGAGCAGTGAGATATTTTCAGTGGAAAACAGTTTTTGTGCATCTATAACTGTATATTTAGTTTTGTTTTCTATTTGTATTTCTTGCTCTGTCTCTTTCTCTCTACCTGTCACTCTTTGTCCCCCTCACTTCTCTCTCTATAAGTGTCACTTATACTGTCTCCCTCTCTGTCCTCACCTATCTCTTTGTCTCTCTTTCTTTCTCTCTCTCTCTCTTTGTCTCTCACTGTCTGTCTTTCTCTACCTGTAGCTCTTTGTGCCCCTTTTCTCTGTACCTGTAACCCTCTCACTCACTGTCTCTTTCTGTTCAAGTCAGTCTCTTTGTTTCTCTCACTGTCTTTCTCTGTACCTGTAAGCCTGTCTCTCTCTCTGTACCTGTCAGTCTCATTGTCTCTCTCACTGTCTCTCTCTCTGTCCATGTCACTTTTTGTCTCACTGTCTCTCTCTGTATCTGTAACCCTATCTGTCTCACTGTCTGTCTCTGTACCTGTTTCTTTTTCTCTCACTCTTTCTCTCTTTCTATACCTGTCTCTCTCTTTGTGCCCGTCACTCTTTGTCTCCCACTCTGTCCCTGTCACTGTTTGTCTCTCTTACTGTCTGATTCTGTACAGATCACTCTTTGTCTCTCAAAATCCTTCTCTCTCTGCACCTTTCACTGTTTGCCACTCTCACTGTCTCTCTCTATAGTTGTCAGTCTCTATGTTTCTCTTTACCCATCACTCTTTATATTTCTTACTGGATCTCTTTCTCTGTACTTGTTGCTCTCTTTGTCTTTTTCTTTTTCTCTTTCTCTATATCTCTCTCTATCTGTTTCTTCTCTCCCTCTTTCTCTCTTTCTTTCTCTTTCATTTTCTCTCTCTCTCTCTCTCTCTCTCTTTCTCTCTCTCTCTCTCTCTCTCTCTCTCTCAGTTTCTCACACACACAAACACACACCTCTGAACAGAGCTGTTCATACCTGAGAATGTCCAGTGAGCAGTGTGGATCCTCAACTCAGAGCTGAAGCCAGAGAAGAGCAGCCTTTCTCTCTGACCATACATCCTGATAACCTGCAGAGAACAAGAGAGAAGAGTGAGAGACACATTATACCTATATATACCTATAGTAATTTAATTAATACTAATAACCAATAATATAATAACTTAGACTAATATAGAAAAAACTGTTTACCAACATAGTAACTGACTCGTTGTGCTTAATGAGTGCTGAAATAGGTTGCAGCGCCCCATGACCCAGGATTGCCAGGGAAATGGCCAAAATAAATAATTGCAGATGTAGATCAATAGATGTCTTGTGGAAACTATGTAGATTGAGACACACACCACATGCAGACAGCAGTGTACCTTTTTGAGAATAAGAATTTTATGCATATGTCAGAAGTATTTTTTTATTAAATGTATTAAATTTTATTGGGCTGATGCATCAGTGAGATTCTCTATCTTTAAGTGGATTTGGAAATATAATATAGAAGAGGCTGACTGAAGATAAAATAGATTTCGTTAGGTTGTAATATAACAACTGGCTCAATGCACTGTACATTGCTATGCAATCTTATTGCTATGACTAGACAGCGGTGACAATGAACAACCTTGTCTAGTGCCTTGGAAATCTACAGATAAAACCATTCTGATCCTTTCCCATTATATCTGTGGAATGTTCTCCGCCTTCTTACCAATAATTCCCTGAAGACTTTAACATCTGTGTTTAGCATTTATATTGGCTGACATTTAGGATTCGGTGAAAGACGCTGAAGAAATTTGCTCTGAACATGGATGTGGAAATGTCTAGCTAGTTAACTAGCTAAAGAGTTAGAAAACAGCAGCATTACAAACCAGGGCAAACTTTAATACAAAGCACATGACTTGTTTAATCAGGTCAGAATGTTACTGTTAAGTGCTTCTGAAGTAGAAAAATACTGGAAGTGCATAGATCATTTCGCAGGTGGTGTAACTGCACTACCCTGTTAGCTCACTACGATGTGGCTCTAGGGGCAGATATGAATGCAGTTATGTCTCACAATTTAGAAAGGTCTTATTTTAAGTACAGATTATAACAGTCCTTTTTTTGGATTAGTAATAATTGCTTAGCCACCTTGAGCCCCACAGTGGCATTTAATACCAAATTATTACAAGACAAGCACTATCGTACACAGTTCAAAAATTAAAGGAATTTATTAGACTAAATCAGGACTCAGTTAAAGATCCACATATACTTTGGAATGCAATAAAGGGCTTTATCAGTAATGTCATATCTTATGCTTCCTGGATTAATAAAAAACAATGTAAAAAGATATCTGACTTTAAATTGCAGCTGACATTTTTAGAGAACTCAGTTTTATTTTCAGACAATATAGCAATGAAAATTTTTATCATAATACATGAACTTAATCAGTTACTTGGATACAAAGCAGTCAAGGCAAAATTATTACTTTCACGGAAGCAGACCAAGTCACTTACTGGCCCTAAAATTACGAAGTTGTTACGCGGGACGAGGGGGACAGGTTGCAAATGCAAGCCATTTAATGAAGCAAAAATAAAACAAAAACCAAGGAGACTACACTAGGGAACAGGGCTAGACAACAACAAACATAGAGATACTTACAGAGAAATACACTGAACCACAACGAGGCAAGGGACCGGTAGGGAGGCAAAACGCCCAACAAGAACAAAGGGTAGACACCGGGTATATAACTACTAGGGCTGACAAGAGACACCTGGGAAGGGGCAGAGCTAGAACAGAGACCAAACTAGAGGGCGGAGACAGGAGGAGCACAGGACCCAAATAAACAGAAGCACATGGACATGACAGGACGTGGCAGGGTGTGACAGAAGTAATGAAAAATTTGCTAATATTTCGTGAAATATGCATCCAGGACTCGTCTGTGAAATCACGAAACGTCTTGGACAACCTTAGACATCTATTGCATATTATATACTCTTCTGACCATACTGCCTCCAACCATGCAGTTTTTTTCCCCCTTGGATGCTATGAAAGCATTTGATAGGCTTGAATGGGGTTACTTATAGTTGGGTTTTGGCTCAAATTTCATTGATATGATTGAAGTTCGATATTTGAACCCAACAGCAGTTGTCTTGACATGATGAATTTGCTTGCAACCTTTTCAATTAGACAAAGGAAATCATCAAGGTTGTCCTCTCTCTCCTTTATTTGGCCTACCTCTTGAACCTCTTGCACAGGCAGTCCATCACTCTGTTGTGGACTTCAACTCAGCGTTCAACATCAACTGGTGCTCCTCAAGGGTGTGTTCTTTCCCCAAAGTTGTATTCTCTCTTTACTAATGACTAATAATGTCAACATACTTGGCCAATAAACCTGATTCTGGTTCTGATGCTTTATCTCCTGTATTGATCTTTTCCTTTTTTACCACTAGATAGAGCCAAATACAAATGACATTTCATAGAAACAAAATATTTGTTTTGAAAAAAAAAGTTTTGAAATTAAGTATTTAATAAAATGGGGTGTCATTGTTGCATAAACTGTTTTCAGCACATGATTTAATAAGTGTGACCAGGCTGTACTGACTCCATTGCCTGCCTTTGAAAGGGGTTTACAGGTTGAATCTCACCTGTGTGGTAGAAAGTCATGAGACACTTGTTTTCAACCACTTCCTTCTGATTTTTCTGACATACGTGGATAAAATTATATCAGGAATCTCCTAATTTTGATCAAACTTGGGATAAATGTCTATAAATATCCATAGACTGATAATCAAAGCATGACTGTAAAATTTAGCTTGAATTTAGCTTAGTGGGCCTCTACAAATCTGTGTTTTGTTTCCATGTTTCTTTATCTTTGTTTCTGAACAATTCTTTTACCTGACCAATAGAAAGCATTTGTTGTATACAGACCACTGATGCTGCTCAAGGGTGTGTTCTCTCCCCACAGCTCTATTCTCTCTACCCTAATGACTGTACCTATTATCTACATTTTTCCTTTTTTTAAAGTTAAACTGATATAAAATAAGTGTGTATTCACAAATTCAGGGAGGAGTAACACATAGATAATAAACTAGGTTTATAATTTGCTTCTCTCACTTCAAACATCAAAAGGCCTGCAATGCCCAAAGTGATGTGTAAAACTAGGCAAAAGAATTCCTATAGAAACTTTTTTTTCATTAACCACCTTTTACTATTGTCAACATTGCACATGAACTATATTTGTACTGTAGACTCTTCTTTCTTATCTGTAGTCTGTAATCATTCTTATCACTAATCTGATTGGCTATATCTCAACAATTTAATAAATCAGAAATTAATAATTCGAAATACCCCAACGGTTCATTTAAAAAAAGGCTTAAGCAAAGACTATTAAGCTTTAACACTCCGTTTCAAAATTAACTGAGAGAAGACTGACCTGAGTATCTCCAGTTTACAGTGTGAACTCTTCAGTCCAGCAGAGAGCTTATCCACTCCTGGATCATGAAGCTCATTGTTACTGATGTTCAGCTCTTTTAGGGAGGTGGTTTCTGTTTGTAAAACTGATCCCAGATATTCACAAGACTTTTCCCCCAAATTACACAATGATAGTCTGAAAAAAGAAAATATCTATGTTAAAATAACAGATGAAACTTTTAATTTGTTTTTTTACTTTACTGTAATGGTAACAGTAAGAGAAATTAAGTATATCCAACAACTGAATTAAGGGTAATTAACAAAAAATGTGGAATTTCCCTTTTATTAAAAACCTCATAGTTATGAGGCTTAAGCATAAATTATGAAGATTTAATGTTCTGTTCCAAAACTAACTGAGAAAAGGCTGACCTGAGTATCTCTAGTTTACAGTGTGAACTCTTCAGTCCAACAGAGAGCTTCTCCAGTCCTGAATCATGAAGCTCATTGTTACTGATGTCCAGCTCTTTTAGGGAGGTGGTTTCTATTTGTAAAACTGATCCCAGATGTTCACAAGACTTTTCTCCAAAATGACACGAAGCTAGTCTGCAAAAAGAGAGTAACAATTACAATTCTTATTGTTTTGTCCTTTTTAAAACAATATGTGATTTCAAAATAACAACAAAAACCTACAAGTTATATTTTTATTTAAATTTGATGGACAGTATGTATTACGACACCTGCAACATTCCAACATTGCAACTGTTCCAAAAAAAGATCTCCCAAAATGTTAATGAAATTAAATAAGTATGGAAGTCCCAGAAAAAAGAATCATATGTTGCTCCAAAATGTGTATATGTCTTTCAGCATTTCACTGATGTGCAAATTACCCATGCAGTGCATGTGACAGTTCTTGGCCTTTTTATGTTATGCTGCTAACAATCTATGTTGTCCTTTTCTTTTTTGACACAGAGAACACAACATCCGCTATTTTCATAAATAATTGGAAAGCTTTTTTTTTTTTTATAACAGAATACATGTTTTATTCTGTGTGCCAGAAATTTGAGATTTCTGGATACAGTTGAAAAGGGGTTTTTGTTGTGCATAGTACAGTCTTAACTTGTGTTTGTGGATGCAGCAACAAAGAGTGTTTATTAACAATTGTTTGTCTCAGTTCATTTTGGGTGTCATATCTAAGGCCTTACACGCTTGGGTTTGCCCTCTTTTTTGTTGCTGGGCTTTTTTATTTAAGGTGGAAATTAGGTCACTGGTTATATGCATACTAAGGAACTTGGCACTTTTGACTGTCCACATTTCTACCTGGAACCAGTGAAGTGCAGTGGACAGTAATCCAAAATATATCTATCATATTTAATTACAGTAATGATAAATAATGCTAATAAAATATTGCTACTGCTCAGTAGACCATATAAGCACATAATGAATACTGATGAATCTCAGATGATAAAATCTGCATCCTCCATTCATACAGAAATTTTCCTTACCTCCTAACCAGACACTGTATCATTATCTCGAATAGTTATTTAGTGTTTGTCATGTACCTGTGAAAATGTTTCTGCTCCATGTTTTTTCTTCATATTAAGTTGCTGTATTGAAGAAGCTAACAAACAGAGCGTCCACTGCTCCCACTACAGCATGTTCAGGTTTAGAGTGTGTATTATACACTGAATGTTTTTAATTTATCTATTTTTATATGTGGTCATGGTTGAAATATAATGATCTTTTTCAAAGGCTCCACTTGGACATACATATATATACATACAACCCTTAGGGCACATATGTTTTAATTAATTAATTTTATAACTCTTTTTATGTTTCTTCTGGCTTTGTTCATGGACATGATAAAATACCATCATTGTTTTTTTTTTCAATTAATTTCAGTTATTTTGATTTTGTTTCTAGCAGTTTTTTTTTAAATATATTACATCTAATTAGCACATGGCTAATTTAAGCAATGGTTTTTCTTTATTGATATCTTCCCCTTTATTGCTGCTTGTTAAGAACGGTAAAGAATGGTAATTGGCAATAGTCAGGATTAACAAAGGAAATAATGATATTTTGTCATCTCTTCTAATAAACTCTTTATGTTTGAGTTGTTTGTTTAAACCCATAGACTAGTGCGGTCAAAATACCACTTATCCAAGGGTTGTATAATGATTGTCATTCAAAATATGAGCAAATAAAAGCTTTATAAAGTACATTTTCTGTACATTTTGCCAGATACTCAGGTGTAGGGTTTAGCTGCAGTTTTGTTTAGTCTGTTATTTGTCATCCAAAGTAAAGTTGTTTAATGCTTTTATTTTTCTAGGTAAGGTATGGCAGTGTGTCTTTCTCTGAGTTCTTTGCTGTATTGACTTTGGGGTGTACTAGTTACAGTGACTGGTCTACCATTACCTCTCACCCCACTTTCAAATATTTTTTTCCACATCTTAACCAATTTTAGGAGAAACTCTCTCTGACATCCCAATAAACAATGATTGCCCGTGAACATTGAAAACGTGTTTAAATATACTTAAAAACTTATACGTAATTTCAATGTTGTTTCAGCATCCAAGTGTTTACTGGGCTTGGTTTGCTTAACTTTTTTTATTTACATTAGCTGATTTTAAAATTGAACCTTTGTTAACATGCATATCCTTCTTAAATTATAACAGATCCGCAGTCCAACGTTCTGCAAGGCCATGTTAAACTCTGAAGGCTGTTTCATGAGAATATAAAATGTCTGAACATACATATACAGTGCCCTCCATAATTATTGGCACCCCTGGTTAAGATGTGTTCTTTAGCTTCTCATAAATTTAGTTTATTTCAAAATAATATATTTTAAGACTGACTAAGAAATAATTATTCTTCATAAAATCACCTGTTCCACAATTATTGGCACCCCTAACAATTCTTAGGAAATACATTTAATAAAAGTATTTCTGTCACTTCTACAGTAGTTTACAAAGTTGATCAGAGTATGTAGGAACATTTAATTAGTAATTCACAACTTCCTGTTTCCCTGGGGTATAAATATGACGTGACACAGAGGCCATTTCTCTTCAACATGGGAAAGACAAAGGAACATACCATTCAAGTAAGGCAGATGTGTGTTGACCTTCACAAGTCAGGCAATGGCTACAAGAAAATAGCCACTCGCCTACACCTGTCCATATCTACTGTCAGAGGAATTATTAAGAAGTTTAAAACAACTGGAACAGTGGTAAACAAGCCTGGACGAGGACGCCACCACGCACAGTGAGGAGGATGATAAGAGAAATAAAAAGTTCTCCAAAGCTCACTGTTACAGAATTGCAACAAATGGTAGCTTCTTGGGGTCACAAAGTCTCCAAAACAACCATCAGGCGCTATCTACATGCCAACAAGCTGTTTGGGAGGCATGCACGGAAAAAACCTTTTCTCACTCACAATCATAAACGCAAACGTTTGGAGTTTGCTAAGCGGTACTGGGACTTCAACTGGGACCGTGTGCTTTGGTCAGATGAAACAAAGATAGAGCTTTTTGGCAACAAATGCTCTAAGTGGGTCTGGCGTAACACAAGAGCTGAGTATGCAGAAAAGCACCTCATGCCCACTGTGAAATACGGGGGAGGATCAGTGATGCTGTGGGCCTGTTTCTCTTCCAAAGGCCCTGGGAACCTTGTTAGGGTGCATGGCATCATGAATGCTCTGAAATACCAGGACATTTTAAAACAAAATCTGGTGGCTTCTGCCCGAAAGCTGAAGATGGGTCGTCACTGGGTCTTTCAGCAAGATAATGACCCTAAACATATGGCCAAATCTACACAGAAATGGTTCACCACACACAGAATCAAGCTCCTCCCATGGCCATCTCAGTCCCCAGACCTCAACCCCATTGAAAACCTGTGGGGTGAGCTGAAGAGGAGAGTGCAGAGGAGAGGACTCAGGTCGCTGGATGATTTAGAGAGAATGTGCAAAGAGGAATGGTCAAAGATCCCTCTTTCTGTATTCTCCCATCTTGTGAAACATTATAGGAGAAGATTAGGTGCTGTTTTGTTGGCAAAAGGGGGTTGTACAAAGTATTAACATCAGGGGTGCTAATAATTGTGGCACACATGATTTGATGTTAAACAATTATTTCTTAATGTGGGATTTTTTTCCTACTGAATAAATTCACTTGAGTTAAAGGTTGGATTTTACTCTTTTTTTCCATCGTGGTCCTATATTATTTTGAAAAAAACTCAATTTATGAGAAGCTAAAGAACACATCTTAACCAGGGGTGCCAATAATTATGGAGGGCACTGTATATATACAAATACCTGTTCCATTAGTTCCATAGTTCTGAAATGTTGAAACAGAAAAGCAAAATGTCATCAAATTTCAGAAATCTGAGCTGACCTGAGTATCTCCAGTTTACATTGTGAACTCTTCAGTCCAATGGAGAGACGCTGTACACCTGAGTCTTGTAGGTAATTGTTGCTGAGGTCCAGATCTTTCAGCGAGGAGTTTTCTGTTTGTAGCGCTGTACTCAAAGCTTTAATGGAGTTTACAGTGAGATTACAGTCAGCAAAACTATGGGTGGGGAAAAAAAGACAGTAAGTAAAAAAAGTTTCAGAAACTGTGCTTGAATTTCTTATGATTATATTATTGTTATTTAACTATAATATTAAAAGCTGTCCAGTTCCATGCTAATCATGATATTAGCAGTTCTGACATGTAATTTGATGGCGATTTATAAGTAATACAATTATATGTGGATTTAATATGATTCTGACATCAATGTGCATCCCTGACACATATGTACAACTAAATGCAATATTTGTATTTGATTCTTTTTACCAATCCACAAGTACCAGATTTTTACCAAATCCACAAGTATCAAATTTGTGTTTTGCTCATAGATCATAACAGCACTAATAATAGCTTAAATATGTTCATGTTAAACACATACCAAGCCTTTTTGTAGTTTGTCATAGCTGGGATGAATCTTCTATAACCCTCCTTCGATGTGTTATATCTCTTTATGTCCAACTCATGGCGTACATATTGTGATTTAACTTTCATGTAGGCTACAACTGAGCATTGTGCTGGAGTGAGTTTCTTTTTAGCAAATTTATCTGGAATTACACAGACACAGCAGAGGACTTTTACATACTACTATCACTGAGGGACAAAAACTGTTTTAACACATGATTGTCTCTAGTAAGAAAATAGCTGGGACTTTATTAAAAAAAATAAATACTTAGCATACTGCAGAGTGATTGTACTTTTTTACATTTATTATACTCCAGTGTTTTTAGTATCTGCTTGTTTATTAGAGTCACTTTAATCCAAGAAGGAAACATATTTTATTATCTAATAAATAATTATTAGTAATATTCCTGCTATTTTCAATGCTGAACTCTGTATGACATGCTGTAGGATAGATTATTTCTTTACTGTACTATACTATACTATACTGTTAACTAATGATGAAGTATTAGTAATAACACATTATTGCTGTTGGTTACTCATACTGAACTCTCTAGGAGAGTTTATTACTTCATTACAGGGACACAAATGCTGCTAACTAGTGATATAATAATAAGACCTATCTATCCCACTATTTCTTTGGTTTGGTCTGTTTAAGCATAGGAACACTCTATGCATATTCAGAGCCACCACTCACCCTATGCAATTCCTGAGTAGGCCTCTCAAGGAGTTTGGTTCCTAAGCTAACACTGTGAATGGAGGAGAGCTTAACTATATTTTAATTGGTATTCCGCTTCTGGGGTCCATGCCACCAAGAACATCCCTGCTTCACTGCCTAAGGCAATGCAGTGGTCTCCCATGCTTTACCTTCCTGGGGGTGGGTCCCCCCGCATCTTGGCTTTAATTCCCAGTAACGCCCTACCCGGCAGGGTACCCAGTATTCTGTGTCCTTTTTTGAATGGGGGATCATGGTCTTAACTCCAGACCTATTTGGCCTGGGAGATCCTACCAAGACAACACAACTCTGCAGATCCCTAGACCACACAAACCCTTTGGCCAGGAATGGATGTCTGAACACGTTTGTCCAAATAAGCACAATAATTGCAATAATTTTTAGATATTTAAAAGTACCTGAAATTGTTTATATTAAAAAATTACCTTTTAAGATGCAAGCTGTAAACCCAAGTACCATAACAGAAAAAACTGAAATACAGATGATGGCAATCTTCCAAGAATGAAGACCTTTTCCTGAAATACAAAACAGATCAAATGCCAGATAATTACCCAAAGAACTGGTTTACGTTGCCCTCACCTAATGTAAGATATAATGTGTTACAAAATGTTCACTGTATATTACCACCTACTACAAACCACTATAAGATAAATAATCTGTATAATTATAAACATATTCTTAACTATAAACGATTCTTATTAACACATATTTTTGTTTAATTACAAACCGGATTCCAAAAAAGTTGGGACACTAAACAAATTGTGAATAAAAACTGAATGCAATGATGTGGAGGTGCCAACATCTAATATTTTATTCAGAATAGAACACAAGTCACAGATCAAAAGTTTAAACTGAGAGAATGTATCATTTTAAGGGAAAAATATGTTGTTTCAAAATTTCATGGCGTCAACAAATCCCAAAAAAGTTAGGACAAGGCCATTTTTACCACTGTGTGGCATCCCCCCCTTCTTCTTACAACACTCGTCTGGGGACAGAGGAGACCAGTTTCTCAAGTTTAGAAATAGGAATGCTCTCCCATTCATGTGTAATACAGGCCTCTAACTGTTCAATCGTCTTGGGCCTTCTTTGTCGCACCTTCCTCTTTATGATGCGCCAAATGTTCTTTATAGGTGAAAGATCTGGACTGCAGGCTGACCATTTCAGTACCCGGATCCTTCTCCTACGTAGCCATGATGTTGTGATTGCTGCAGAATGTGGTCTGGCATTATCTTGTTGAAAAATGCAGGGTCTTCCCTGAAAGAGATGACGTCTAGATGGGAGCATATGTTGTTCTAGAACCTGAACATAGTTCTCTGCATTAATGGTGCCTTTCCAGACATGCAAGCTGCCCATGCCACAAGCACTCATGCAACCCCATACCATCAGTGATGTAGGCTTCTGAACGGAGCGTTGATAACAACTTGGGTTATCCTTGTCCTCTCTGGTCCGGATGACATGGCGTCCCAGTGTTCCATAAAGAACTTCAAATCGTGACTCATCTGACCACAGAACAGTCTTCCATTTTCCACACTCCATTTTAAAAGACCCCTGGCCCAGTGCAAACGTCTGAGCTTGTGGAGCTTGAGAACGGTGGATTGTGTTCACTGACAATGCTTTCTGGAAGTATTCCTGAGCCCATTCTGTTATTTCCTTGACAGTGGCATTCCTGTTCGAGGTGCAGTGACGTTTAAGAGTCCGGAGATCACGGGCATCCAGTAGAGTTTTACGGCCTTGACCCTTACGCACAGCGATTGTTCCAGATTCTCTGAATCTTTTGATGATGTTATGCACGGTTGATGATGATAACTTAAAAGTCTTTGCTATTTTACGCTGGGTAACACCATTCTGGTATTGCTGCACTATCTTTCTGCGCAACAATGGTGGAATTGGTGATCCTCTTACCATCTTGGCTTCAGAGAGACACTGACACTCTGAGAAGCTCTTTTTATACCCAATCAAGTTGTCAATTGACCTAATTAGTGTTAATTGGTCTTCCAGCTGTTCGTTATATGCTCAATTTCCTTTTTCCATCCACTTATTGCTACTTGTCCCAACTTTTTTGGGATTTGTTGACGCCATGACATTTTGAAACAACATATTTTTCCCTTAAAATGATACATTCTCTCAGTTTAAACTTTTGATCTGTGATTTGTGTTCTATTCTGAATAAAATATTAGATGTTGGCACCTCCACATCATTGCATTCAGTTTTTATTCACAATTTGTTTAGTGTCCCAACTTTTTTGGAATCCGGTTTGTATTTCATAGAAACATTACAGATTGTGTAGGAAGGGGGGCCTAAAAAAGTGGAAAACATCATCCTTTTCTATTCTCTTTAAGGTCAAATATCATGATCTGATTCAACTCATTCATAACTGATTTTGAATTATGACCCTCTCACTCATAATACATAATAACAGAAAGATGCTGAAGAAAAACTGTTTTAGCTCTTACCATAAACATCAACGTGAACAATGGTATCATCATAAAAGGTCCCAAACTCAACGTAACACTGATAAGTTCCCTCATCAGAAGGTTGGACTGCTGAGAGTTTCAGTGAGGTGTTTCCATTCTGTAGTTCTTCTTCAAATAGAGCTGTTCTTCCTCTATAAGACTCCGTCTGCTTATCATTTGTGTCCTTACGATCTTTATACAGATGCACCAATGTGTCTGGCAGATCTGTTCTGATCCACTCAACTGTCACGTCCACAGCATACATGGGGGGTTGAAGAGCACAAGGCAAAACCAGATCTTCACCAACTTTAACCACAAGATTTACTGTGGGACCAACTACCTTAATGCGGTCTGCAACAAAAATAAAAAAATGAAACAGGACAAGTAATAATAGTGTTAATATTACTTACTCACTACTTCTCTGATCATTTCTGGTATTTTACCTTATTTTGTGACTGTTTATGTATCTCATGCACTAAAATACTTAATGAATGAGTTCAAAGAATGTCTTTGTTGACTCCTCCCCACAAACAGTGCACTCAGTCAAACATTGATTTAACTAAGTCAAAAACAAATAAATATATTTATTCAATATAACCCCAAAGAACATAATTATACAGATTCTCTGACTGGCACAAGGGTTGGCACAACTCTGGATTACTGTTACAACTACAGACTACAGACATTTCTGCTAATAATATTTCTGGAATTCAAACCCGCATGGTGAAGCCCACCTGCACTGCAATGTTGTTTAACACGCCACACACAACAATGACAGCACTGCAGCAGTAAGGTAAATACATCTGAAACTGACTTTACTTTAGTGTAAATCTCGGCTCGTTAGAATTATAATATCGATGCATGCATGGCGCAGTAACACTGTGGTGACTGAATGCACTGACTTGCTTTGACCATGGGCATCAGCTCCTCTTACACTAAACAGACCATGGTCATTATTATTTCACTCCTGTGCAATCTGTATTTTTTCTTTTAGCTCAGTATCTCTAAAATGAACTAGAGGGTTGAGATTAGAGCGCAATACAGCATGAATACTAATGGCCTTGTGGACGATGCAGTCATCTCAGTCATCGCAATTGCCAGTCTTCCCATGTGCTGTTTGTGGATTTGACTGATTTACATGTTTGATTGGTTAATTATGCTCAATCAGACTACAGATTAGAGACAAATGTTACCTCTGTGATATATATAACTTTATTATTATTATTATTTATTTTTATTTATTGTTGTCATTAGTCATTTTCTTTTTATAATTAATTAATTAATGTATTTATTTTGATTTTTATCTTTATTATTATAGAACATTATTATGCTAGATCATGCAGATCCCTTCCCTCCTGCCCCAGGCGGCCTTTGGCTTGTAGATGCTTAACTGCAAGTCCACTTCAAAACGTACTTAGTAAATGACAAGCAGGTCATGTTATTTGTTAATTTGTGAGTGAGTTCATGTAGTATCTTAGTATCTAATTTCGTAAGGTTTTGGTAAACAATCCTTAATTATCTAAAGTACTAGTTAACAAGGTAATTAGTGTTACAGCTCACCCCAGTACTGTTGGGCAGATAAAAATGCTAAGGATAGTTAGCGAAATGTTTGAATCCCCATGGCACCACATAAGTCTCATATATACATTTGTTCATGAAACAACAATAGGCCATTTATGTCCTGGTTAATAAGAGAATATAAGGGACCAACAACAACACAGCTAGATAGAAATCATATCTGTAGTGTACCTCAACAGTCAAGAGCAGAGTTCCACAGCTCCTCAACTTAGATGACTGCTAAAGGTTCACAGTGTGTTAATACCCTGGTTTTAAATGTAATGCTTTCATGTCACTTAGAATTCCTGTAAACAGGTGTGTGCCTTTGAATGTTGCCCAAGAACATTCCGTAAGCTGAATTTCCGTATGGGTAGGAAGCTTCAGAAATAGCTTAGATACCAAGATGTCTGACTTACTCTTGTAAAATGACAGAGAAACAAGTTTTCAGTGGATGTCACTTGAGCTTTGCTGTCAGTCAATGCACTGTATATTAATTCATGATGTAATAACTGCATCTAATGCTAATGTTACAAAAACTCAGAACCTGTTTTTGTCTGCAGCTTATTTGAACATAAAATGGTCACACATTTATATGTGTCATCAGATAACACATTTCATCGTATTATATTATCTATGGTTTATGCACTGTATAGTCAGGCTGGCACATAATTCGAAAGTTTAGGCTGTTTTCATTTGTGTTGGCGGTCTAATCATCTAACTAATTTCTGTGTCTTATGTATATGTTTATTAAACAGTTTATGCATGTGGTAAAAGAAAAATACTGACTCTTTCTCTACATCAGGAGTACAAACATCAGCCAGGAGGATCACCCTAGAGAGAAGGCCCTTATATGAAACTGCACTCCATGTCCACCGAAAGTGAATATGGTATTGATAATAAAGTGCATTTAGCTGAATTGCTAAGTTGCACTTTATTTAATTATATTTTCTGGAACCTACCAAAACATTTGACAAACCTCTTTCTTAATCTAACAGTATAATTTCTACCATACTTTTTATCTTCAGATTTGCAGTTTGCATTTTCCATAAAGGCAAGGTAGGAAAAGATATTGTCTAACAATTAGACATTTTAGAACATTTTACAAGTTCTATTATTAGTTCTAGAAATTATTTTGTATGTGCTATGAACATTGAATCTGTTTCCACGCGGGTGTACAGGATTAACTTTGTTTACACAAGAGCACAACGCACCCCTTCCCGAAGGAACTGCGAAGAAGTTACAGGGGCTGCAGAGCCGGCACTAAGCACACTTTGTGTAAACAAAGTTAAACCCAACCTGTGTACTTGAACATCCAGTTTTGTTTTTATTTTGTTCTTATTTATCTATATTTATCTATCTATACTGAACATCTGTACAAAGCATTTGGCTGTTACTGAACATTAAGCTGCTATTTTCCCACCTGCACTGTACACTCTATATATCCATACTGTTTAAACCACATACTTACTGATACTGCGCTACTCTTAGCACATGTCCTGTACACATACTGTACTGTACTGTACTGTTCGCACACATTGTTTTTGTCTATTGTCTTTGCACTACACTATTTATATATATACACATATATATATACACACCTTTGGTGGTGATGGGGAATGTGAATTATCTGGCCAACAAGACTAATGAACTAGCAGCGCTAGCGGCTTCATCGCTATTTCTGGTGATTTCAACCACATCACACTGGACTCAGTACTCACTGCTTTCCACCAGTATGTGGACTGTCCCACCAGGAAGAACAGGACAATCGATCTCCTTTACGCCAATGTAAAGGATGCATACACTGCCACACCCCTGCCCCCTCTGGGAAAATCAGATCACAACCTGGTCCACCTGCAGCCACAGTACAAGCCCCGGGTCCGAACACAACCCGTAACCACCCGCTCCTTCAGGAAATGGTCTCCTGGTGCTGAAGCAGCTCTCAGGGACTGCTTTGAGTCCACTGAATGGAGTGTGTTGCAGGAGCCGTATGGGGAGGACATTGAGGGGATTACACACTGCATGACGGACTACATGAACTTCTGCATGGACGTTGTTGTTCCTGTAAAAACTGTGCGCTGCTTCGCCAACAACAGGCCCTGGATAACCAGCAGTGTCAAAGGCCTTCTGAACAAGAAGAAGAGGGCCTTTAAAGACAACAACCAGGAGGAGCTTAGGAGCGCACAGAGGGAGCTCAAAGTCCACCTGCGAGAGGCAAAAGAGTCCTACAGGAGGAAGGTGGAGCAGAAGCTAAGGGAGAACAACATGAGGGAGGTGTGGAGTGGTATGAAGACCATCACAGGCTATATGCAGAGGACAGACAGTGCTACAGACGGTGATGTAGAGAGAGCCAATGAGTTCAACAACTTCTACAACCGGTTTGACTGCCCTGTTCAAGTCTCTGCAGCTTCAGCGGATACCTCCTCCAGCCTCCCCCTTGCCTCAGCTCCTGATACTTCAGTCTCTGACTGCCTGGACATTAACACCCCACCTTCTCCTTTTGTTATTCATGCTCACCTCCCACAGGTTGATAACTCTTGACAACACAGCCCCCGCTCCACCTTTCTTACACCTTCTCTCATCAGACCTGACCTGCAGCTAGGAAGGCAGCTGGACCGGACAGAGTGCGTCCCAGACTACTGAAGTCCTGTGCCGCCGAGCTGGGGGCACCCCTACAGCACATCTTTAACCTGAGTCTGCGCTTGGGCAGGGTTCCCACACTGTGGAAGACATCAGGCCTCGTTCCAGTACCGAAGAAGGAACGACCCAGTGGGCTCAATGACTTCAGGCCGGTTGCTCTAACATCACATGTCATGAAGACCCTGGAACGCCTCCTTCTGCACCTTCTCAGACCCCAGGTGGAGTACAGAAACCTGGTGGGGGACGTTGTCGCATGGTGCCATAGGAACAAGCTGCTACTGAACACTTCCAAAATGAAAGAGATGGTGGTGGACTTTTGCAGGCCAGACCACTCACACAGCCAGTCTCTACTGAGGGGGTGGAAGTAGAGATACCTCTAGATACCTACAGGTATCTCGGACTGCACCTGGATGAGAGGTTAGACTGGTCAGCCGACACAGACATCCTATACAGGAAGGGGCGGAGCCGACTCTATTTTCTGAGGAGGCTGGGGAAGTCCCTGTCGGAAATGGACCCTGTGTTGAAGGTGGCGGAGAGGAGGACACATCAGGCTCTACAACTCTTCCCAGTGGGGCCGGAAGAGGGAAGAGGACAGATGAGGACTGAATCTTTTGTTAAACCAAACTATTTATTTGCGTTATTACACTTTACTGTATATCCTGTACCTCTAAACCCCCTGGACACTCTGGACACTTTACCTCAGGACCAATATATGCACATGTTTATTATGTTAATTTAAAGTCATTATCTGCTGATAACTGCATCCCTTGCACATTTATTTATTACTATTATCTCCTATTTATCTGTATTTTTATATTGTATTTCTTGTTTATATTACTTGCCTCCTTGTGAAATTAAATATTTATTTATCCATAGTGAACTGTACTATGATTAGTTTATAGTTTAATAGATAATAATATTGCTAAGCCGGTACATACCCACTTAGGTTTCCATATTGCACAACCCTGTTTTTGTTTTTTATTTGCATTACTGTGCTCTATCTATCTATCTATCTATCTATCTATCTATCTATCTATCTATCTATCTATCTATCTAGGTTGGGCTATTATTTACTTTTGTTTCACAGAGTCACAATAAACTGTTTATGTAGTCAGTGACATATTCCATTACAGAACATAAAAAAGTAATTCAGAACACTGTTGAGATACATGGGGAAAAATAATTTCTATTTTAATTTAAATCATTGTTTATCACTGTTTTTGGTTGGCCGTTTTCATCATGTACATAATAATTCTGTTAAAGTATTTCATGGAAAACCATAAATGTTAGTGAAGTAACAATGTCCATAACAATAGTTTATCTCATATCACGTGTCTCTGTCTACTGTAGCTCCCATAAATCTACTGCTACTATGAGAGAAAATCAATATGTGGTGAGGGACCCAACAGTCAAAACTGCATACATTCAGCATGCAGTGGTGTCCTCCATGAGTTTCAGCAACAATGGCAGACGGCTACACCACGCAGGACCACGCATGCAGACCTTTACAACAACTGTCCTTAACATTACGTCACCATCACCAACGACTGCAGTGGTGTCATGCCAAACTGTCATGGAATGTGACAGTCTATCAGAATGGTGTTGGGTCATCGCCAAGTCCCGCTTTTGTCTTGGTGGAGACGCCCAACGAATCCATGTGTGGAGACACTGTGGTCAGAACAGCTTTTTGAACAGTTTGTTGTTATGTTATGTCCGAAAGGCCTGGTGTCACTCCACCTCCACCCCTACCACAAAATCTCGAGGGACTGCATGAGAATATTCAAGCTGCATGGAATGCATTATCACAGGACACACCTTTGCATAGTATTGTAATCTGACACTTCTTTCTGAGTACAACTATATTTTAGATGATTTTAGATGCGTGTAACTTGCCATGCCAATCCAGTACAAAACTGATGTAAAACTTGTAACCTAAGGTTTCTGCACACTGCCTTTAAAACTTGCTCAAATTCTGAATATGTATACCCAATACTGGTAGTCCAACCCAACACTAACTCTTACATCCCAATCCTGACTGTAAATATATTGTATTCTTTGTGTTTATGCGTGAAGTAAATGTCACTTAAATAATTAGTTTGTTTTTTAAATGTGTAAAATACAGATAATTTGATAACCTGCATCAGTCTCTGTGGCATCAACACACTGAATAAAAAGATATGGATCTATTACTCTTTCAGTTCCAGTTACTCAAGGTTGGAACTAAAATATAACATGAAAGCACTGAGATATGAAGCACTGGGAGCACTTATTTTAAAAGCACTTTTGTGTGTGTAAAATGGCTAAAGTGTTTCTGATTTTAATTAATGGAATTTGCTGTTATGTTTCTTAATTTGCTTTTGCATTACTGAATTTGCTGTCGTGTTTCTTCTCCATGTATCTTTTGGTCTTTCAATTTTCACTTCTAAAACTGGGTCAATTCTATTTTCTCTTTTGATTCGGCTACTTCAGTGGAAAAACAAGAAGAAATAGCAACGAATCAGCAATGAAACTGCAGACTGCTTGCATGGTCAGCTTAAAAAACAAGTGGTCATGATTAAAATGTGATGAAGACTGAAAAAATACAACTTTTTAGAGAATGTGAACTCGTACCTGAAGTGGTGTCCTTAAATCCAGTGAAAATCAACAGCATTACATACAGAAACTTCATCTCTGAAAAACAGTTTGAAAATTGACACTTGGCACCTTCCTTTTAAAACTGGAAAATGTAGAATGGCAGACAAACTACTGTGTGTCTGATTTATGAAACTGCTGTATGAAATCAGTGCAAGCCATGATTTGAGTCTAATTGGTAAATCAGCTTTTGTGAATGAATGTAAGCACTTTCTCTTTAGTATATAATTTGCAAATGGAACATGTTAAATCACTTCTTTTTATAAATTTAACTTACGTGGAGTAAGTACTATTTCATACAGATATTTCAAAAGTGAACAAATTAAAGGAAAGCATTCCGCAGGATAAAACACCAATTGTGTTCACAGGTAAAATCAGAAATCAGAAAATGCATCTGTCAGAAAGCTGAGAGCAGAGTTACCTGTTTCTGAGCTCAGTCTTCAGAGTCTTTCAGAGTCTTCAGTTAGAAAAGTTCAGCTCCGTCTTCATCAGGAGATCCAGTCCTACATCAGAGACACATCAGCTCATATCTGATCACATGATCTCTATTTTAATACTGTAGTTTCTCCCAGTAGATCAGTTTATTATACTACACACCTGTACACACACTCAGCTCCTCTACTGGAGTTTAGACTGAATGATAAACTAGCTGCAGCTTCCTTTTCCTTACACAGAGAAAACCAGTTAGACCACATTTACCCACATTAGACGTGGATCTGAAGTCCAATCTAAACAAGACTGGGCAGGCACTGTTAAGCTGGCCTGCCATCAACAGTAGTACATTTGACTTTTTTTTATTATACAAGGTATGTTTTTATATAAATAATAATAATAATAATATATACATGTATTTATATATCTTTATATATATATATATATATATATATATATATATATATATATATATATATATATATATATATATATATATATATATATATATATCGTTGTGCCCTCTAGTGGTAATGAAATAAAACATTTCAAAATGCCTGCTGTCTGTGCTGTTCCCTACCCTACCACTTCCCCCTTTTATCTATTCCTGGTTTTCACATATTTAGATAGATGTATCTTTTTAAACATTTAAAAGCATTTAAACATTAAAGACTATTTACATCGTCCCTCTAAGAAATTCATATAAAGGGACTTGCGTGCTTCAATGCTCTGGTTGTATCTCGTGACTGGTTTCAGTATCAGCTCACACGACCAATTTGTTTAATCCACCACTGAGTAAAATTAAAGAATTAATTTTAACAAGGGCACAAAACATCTTGCTTTAAACCCAACAAACATATCATACATGACCAGTTTTCATTCTTAATAAACTCACTGTGTGAAATTTGGGGCGGCGAAATCTGTAAACAGCCTCTTCTCGGATGCCTTCAGTCTGAAGTTACTTTCATTTTTGTTTCTATTCATCACATGATCAACTGGTCAATATCGCCCTCTAGTGGTAAAACATTTTGAAAAATGCGAGGATATATGAAGTTGCACTCGACCCTTCCCGGAATGACCACACAGCTTCAGATGATTGTTGTTGTGGTTTTGTTAATGTTGTCATTATTGGTTTTGATTAGTTAGTTGTTTGTGTTGTTGTGTATTAAGTTGCAGGTGAATTGGGACAGATTTAGTGTTTACTGTGGTATAAAAACATATGCTTATTGGTGACCTTGTTGGGTTTGCTTTAGGAATGTGCCTTTTCTGCTTATTTTGCATGCCTTCTTCTAAGCTGATATCACAGTAACAGATTAGGGTTCTTAATTACCAAAAAATCCTTTGTAGTTTACTTTGGATAACAACATTTCCTTTCTTATCACACAGATAATACCTGTTCTGTGGTGGTCCTGTAGGGATCCCATTGAAGAACAGGTTAACAACGTATGCAGGGAATCAGATGAACTACAGTCTGTAAAATATCTGAGAACAGGATTGTCATTCAGAGTAACAAGATGGTAATTACAAGCATGCACAGAATTTCACAATACAATGATACATTTCAGCAGGAACTTAACAGGAAAATCTCAAAGTATTGCATATGAATGTATAACATTGTATTTCACAATTTAATAAAATGAAGTTATTTCAGCATGTGTTACACTTAAACCAATGTAAAATATTCCATTTAAATTAGAAAGCTAAAAACTACTGAATGAGTAGTGAACAATATAACAACATGTATTGCTTTTTTTTTAGATCAGAATGATGGTGGTTCAAACCAATATGGTTCAAACTACTGTGCTACAAACAAGGTACGACAGTTTCGGAAAACAGACGTACTTTAGATGTTTGTTAGTTTAACAATGAATCATACCACATTAGTTCAGTGGCTCCGACGTTGTATGTTGAACACACCCCTAGACTAAAATGATGATACTCTTAATATTTACTGCACAAGCTTTTGAGGCAATCACTGCAATCAAGGGATTTCTGTAACACTCTCTTCTTCCACAGATGTTCACTAGGATTTAGTGAAAATGACTGAGCCCAAAACATAACCGAGCCTCTTCCATGCTTCACACTAGGTACAAGGTTTTTTTCTTTGTACCCTTCATTTTTGTGTCTGTGAACATAAAGCTGATGTGACTTGCCAAAAAGCGTCAGTTTAGTCTCATCCATCTAAAGGACATTCTCCCAGTAGCTTTGTGGCTTGTCATTACGCATTTTGGCAAATTCTAGTCTCACTTTTTTATGACATACATTCAACAGTGGTTTCCTTCTTGGTTGTCTTCCGTTAAAACCACTTTGGCTAGGACAGCAGTGGATGGTGAAATCTGACACTGATGTACCTTGACCTTCGTGTTCACCTTTAATCTCTTTGTTCTTGTTCTGGGCTCCTTGGTTACCATTTGAATCATCTGTCTTTTCAATTTGTCATCAATCTTCCTTGGGAGGTTAGCTACAGTACCATAAACTTTAAACTTTTGAAAAATGTGAAGCTGTAGTAACAGGAATATCAGGTTGTGTAGATATGGTCTTCTAGTCTTTACCTTTAACATGTCTGTCTGTAATTTTCTCTCTAATCTCCTGAGACAGCTCCCTCCTTAGCTTTTTGTGCTCCATGTTATTATTTTGCTACACACTATGATACCAAACAGCACAGTGACTACTCTTCACCCTTTAAATAGGCAGACTCACTGAATACAAGTTTGAACATGCCATTAATGCTAACAGGACACCTTAGCTTAACCAAGCCAGCTGTGCTGTATAAAGGAGGAAATGCTGAATTTAATGCGTGGATTGTTAAGTTGGAACAAGCTTTTGCTTGCAGACGGCAATGTTTGATGGGGTGATGTGTGCATTAAGTTCAGCCCACTTTCTTTCTGCACAGTCGTTCTGTCTAGATTACCCCTGTATGCACAGGAGGCTGATTAGTACACTAATTTTTTGCCTGCCTGTGCCATCTCTACAAAGTTGAGTGCTCAAATGGTCAAAATGATGAATACCCCTCGCTGAAGATTACTGGTAAATGGGTTAGGTACTGGACTTCTTTCAAGCCCACATTGTTTCTGTAGAATATGTTGTACTTCTCTACACATTAAACCCTGACTTTCCATCACATAAACAATGACATCGTCATATTCGTCAAGAGCAGACATCAGAAATAAACACAGAACAGCAATATTTCCAAACTCACAGAACTGGAGGGATCATGTGATGTCTTGATCAGACAGCAGTATCAACAAGATGTACATTATGATAGAATCTACAATATTCCTCCATCATTGGCTTTGTAGCCTACGGTCATGCTGTATTTTATTTTTTATTTTAAAACTTAACAAAAAAATGTATTTGTCTTTATTCATTCAACTGATAAATTATACATAGGTATCCTTGGTTGTTCCTGTTCTTATTCACTTCATTGTGCGTTGGTACACCAAACATAATTTTCTGGAAGCTAAAAGACATAGGTTCTGGAGGCATTTCATTAAGCCCTTGCTGTTTTGCCTGCCTTACAAAGTAGTTCCTTATTATTGAGTCCTGTCAGAGTTAACATGAACATAAATAAATGTTTTTTCAAGGTTTCATTATTTATGTAGCGCTTTGCATAGGTAGTATAGAACAGTTTGGGACTCCATCATATCTTTATCCAAAAAAACAAATGAAACGCTAACTTAATGACTTATTTTTCAGATGGACATGAATAACATTTAATTTGCATACATACATTATACATGTGTTAGGAACAAAAGGATGCCACATCGATCTCTCTCTCTCTCTCTCTCTCTCTCTCTCTCTCTCTCTCTCTCTCTCTCTCTCTCTCTCTCTCTCTCTCTCTCTCTCTCTCTCTCTCTCTCTCTCTCTCTCTCTCTCTCTCTCTCTCTCTCTCTCTCTCTCTCTCTCTCTCTCTCTCTCTCTCTCTCTCTCTCTCTCTCTCTCTCTCTCTCTCAGCACACCACCCACCACCTACATAGCCAGTCAATTGCCACAGCAGTACAGAAATCCATTCACCACAACTGTCCAAATACTACACCTACCGCTGTATTGTGTTAACCTTCAAGGTGCGCTCTCAGCTTTCCTCAATAGTAGACAAAAATTCCAGTTTGTAGCACGATCTCTCCAAACTACAAACCCCAGTTTAAAATACAATAATAAGAGTCATTTCCCATTCACATCCTGGGTTCCTGCACGCTGCCATATGTGTACTTCCTCCTCAGGCGGCAAATTACCGTATGTAACACAGTAGCATAGCTACCGTAATTACCGTACATTGGGAGCCCATTACAATTGTGTTAAACCGTGATGTTTAATGAAACTTAGTAGATTATAGGTGACTTAAATACTTAGACTCACAGAAATTCTTATAGATATCCTAGTGAAACAGCCAAATCTAGTTTAATTAGTTTGAGATGAACATATGCAGGCAAATCATAAGTGTCAGAAATCAAGTCTAAACCCTCTTAGACTATGGCACGGTGGATTGTGTTCACTGACAATGCTTTCTGGAAGTATTCCTGAGCCCATTCTGTTATTTCCTTGACAGTGGCATTCCTGTTTGAGGTGCAGTGACGTTTAAGGGCCCGGAGATCACGGGCATCCAGTAGAGTTTTACGGCCTTGACCCTTACGCATTGTATGAACACTAGATACAGTCTTATCACAGAATAAACCATAGATACAGACTAAACACGGTTTAAACCCTAGATACAGACTTAACACCAAATAAACCCTAGATACAGACTAAACACCAAAAAATCCATAGATACAGACTATGCACTGAATAAACTCTAGATACAGACTAAACACCAAATAATCCATAGATACAGATTAAGCACTGAATAAACCCTAGATACAGACTAAATACCATATAAACCCTAGATACAGATTAAGCACCAAGTGTTTAGTCACTATCTAGGTTTTATACAGTGTTTAGTCCATATCAAGGGTTTATACTGTGTTTATTCCATATCTAGGCTTTATACAGTGTTTAATCCGTATCTAGGCCTTATACAGTGTTTAGTCCATATCAAGGCTTAATACAGTGTTTAGTCCATATCGAGGCTTTATACAGAGTATAGTCCATATCTAGGCTTTATACAGTGTTTAATCCGTATCTAGGCCTTATACAGTGTTTAGTCCATATCAAGGCTTAATACAGTGTTTAGTCCATATCGAGGCTTTATACAGTGTTTAGTCCATATCTAGGCTTTATACAGTGCTTAGTTCGTATCTAAGCTTTATACAGTGTTTAGTCCGTATCGAGGCTTTATACAGTGTTTAGTCTATATCGAGGCTTTATACAGTGTTTAGTCCGTATCTAGGCTTTATACAGAGTTTAGTCCATAGTGAGGCTTTATACAGTGTTTAGTCCGTATCGAGGCTTTATACAGTGTTTAATTCGTATATAGGCTTTTTACAGTTTTTAGTCCATATCGAGGCTTTATACAGTGTTTAGTCCATATCGAGGCTTTATATTGTGTTTAGTCCATATCGAGGCTTTATGCAGTGTTTAGTCTATATCGATGCTTTATACAGTGTTTAGTCCATATCGAGGCTTTATACAGTGTTTAGTCCATATCGAGGCTTTATATTGTGTTTAGTCCATATCGAGGCTTTATGCAGTGTTTAGTCGATATCGAGGCTTTATACTGTGTTTAGTCGATATCGAGGCTTTATTCTGTGTTTAGTCCATATCGAGGCTTTATACAGTGTTTAGTCTATATCGAGGCTTTATACAGTGTTTAGTCCGTATCTAGGCTTTATACAGAGTTTAGTCCATAGTGAGGCTTTATACAGTGTTTAGTCGATATCGAGGCTTTATACAGTGTTTAGTCCATATCTAGGCTTTATACAGTGTTTAGTCCATATCGAGGCTTTATACTGTGTTTAGTTCATATCGAGGCTTTATACAGTGTTAAGTCCATTTCGAGGCTTTATATGTTGTTTAGTCCATATCTAGGCTTTATAAAGTGTTTAGTCCATATTGAGGCTTCATACAGTGTTTAGTCCATATCAAGGCTTTATACAGTGTTTAGTTCGTTTCGAGGCTTTATACAGTGTTTAGTCCATATCGAGGCTTTATACAGTGTTTAGTCCATATCGAGGCTTCATACAGTGTTTAGTTCATATCTAGGCGTTATACAGTGTTTAGTCCATCGCGAGGTTTTATACAGTGTTTAGTCCGTATCGAGGCTTTATACAGTGTTTAGTCCATATCTAGGCTTAATACAGTGTTTAGTCCATATCGAGGCTTTTTACAGTGTTTAGTCCATATCGAGGCTTTTTACAGTGTTTAGTCCGGATCGAGGCTTTATACAGTGTTTAGTCTATATCGAGGCTTTATACAGTGTTTAGTCCATATCGAGGCTTTATACAGTGTTTAGTTCATATCTAGGAGTTATACAGTGTTTAGTCCATCACGAGGTTTTATACAGTGTTCAGTCCGTATCAAGGCTTTATACAGTGTTTAGTCCATATCTAGGCTTAATACAGTGTTTAGTCCATATCGATGCTTTATACAGTGTTTAGTCCATATTGAGGCCTTACAGTGTTTAAAGTATATCGAGGCTATGTAGTGTGTTTAGTTCATATCGAGGCTTTATACAGTGTTTAGTCCATATCGAGGCTTTATACTGTGTTTAGTCTATATCGATGCTTTATACAATGTTTAGTCCATATCGAGGCTTTATACTGTGTTTAGTCCATATCGAGGCTTTATACTGTGTTTAGTCCATATCTAGGCTTTATACAGTGTTTACTCCATATAAAGGCTTTATACAATGTTTAGTCCGTAGCGAGGCTTCATACAGTGTTTAGTCCATATCGAGTCTTTATACAGTGTTTAGTCCATATCTAGGCTTTATACAGTGTTTAGTCCATATCGAGTCTTTATACAGTGTTTAGTCCATATCGAGTCTTTATACAGTGTTTCGTCCATTTCGAGGCTTTATACAGTGTTTAGTCCATATCTAGGCTTTATACAGTGTTTAGTCCATATAAAGGCTTTATACAATGTTTAGTCCGTAGCGAGGCTTCATACAGTGTTTAGTCCATATCGAGTCTTTATACAGTGTTTAGTCCATATCTAGGCTTTATACAGTGTTTAGTCCATATCGAGTCTTTATACAGTGTTTAGTCCATATCGAGGCTTTATACTGTGTTTAGTCCATATCTAGGCTTTATACAGTGCTTAGTCCATATTGAGGCTTTATACAGTGTTTAGTCCATATCTAGGCTTTATACAGTGTTTAGTCCATATCGAGGCTTTATACTGTGTTTAGTCCATATCGAGGCTTTATACATTGTTTAGTCCATATCGAGGCTTTATACAGTGTTTAGTCCATATTGAGGCTTTATACTGTGTTTAGTCCATATCGAGGCTTTATACAGTGTTTAGTCCATAGCGAGGCTTTATACAGTGTTTAGTCCGTATCGAGGCTTTATACAGTGTTTAGTCGGTATCTAGGCTTTATACAGTGCTTTGTCCATATTGAGGCTTTATACAGTGTTTAGTCCATATCTAGGCTTTATACAGTGTTTAGTCCATATCGAGGCTTTATACAGTGTTTAGTCCATTTCGAGGCTTTATACATTGTTTAGTCCGTATCTAGGCTTAATACAGTGTTTAGTCCATATTGAGGCTTTATACAGTGTTTAGTCCATAGCGAGGCTTTATACAGTGTTTAGTCCATATCGAGGCTCTATGCAGTGTTTAGTCCATATCGAGGCTTTATACAGTGTTTAGTCCATATCGAGGCTTTATACAGTGTTTAGTCCATATCGAGGCTCTATGCAGTGTTTAGTCCATAGCGAGGCTTTATACAGTGTTTAGTCCGTATCGAGGCTTTATACAGTGTTTAGTCCATATCGAGGCTTTATACAGTGTTTAGTCCATATCGAGGCTTTATACAGTGTTTAGTCCATATCGAGGCTTTATACAGTGTTTAGTCCATATCGAGGCTTTATACAGTGTTTAGTCCATATCAAGTCTTTATACAGTGTTTAGTTCATATCGAGGCTTTGTACAGTGTTTAGTCCATATCTAGGCTTTATACCGTGTTAATTACATATCTAGGCTCTATACTGTTTTTAGTCCATATCGAGGCTTTATACAGTGTTTAGTTCATATCGAGCCTTTATACAGTGTTTAGTCCGTAACTAGTTCATTCATAGATTGTAATTAACAGGTTCCACCTAATTAGATGAATTGTATTCGACTACAAACTGTGATTCGTTAATTTACTTATGATGTTGTTTTTTGAATCTGACATTTTATTAACTCTATGTATGATTGAATAAATGTAGTTATTTCATCTAAAGGTTGAAATAAAATGTGCTGTTGTCAAGAATATAAAAAAACGTTAATAAAAAAAATTCTTATTCTTTTTATGTGAAGTTAGTTTAGTTAAATTAAAAAAAACACTTGAACAGATGGAAAGGAGGGTGGGTAAAGGGGTTGTGAAGTGGTTGCTAGGTGCTGCTAAAAATGAATCAGGGGGTTTAAAAACTGATACATGGAGGAGTGTCAGGTACTGACGGCTGTTGGGTGAAAGAAAAGAAAAGGGCTTGGGTGGGGAGAAAAGAGTGGGAGTCCATTGAGGGAACGAGAGGTCAAAATTGATAAATGGAAAAAGAAAAAACTTCAGAAAAAAGTAGACAAACAATCAGAAATAATGAAATAAAAGAATCAAACTTTCACTCACTTATTCATTCATTCATTCATTCATTCACTCACTCACTCACTCACTCACAGACTCACTCATTTAAAACCCAGTAACTCACCTTCACATTTATGCGTGTTAATTGTATTTATCTCATTTTAATCATTATTTGTTTCTATTTTACCTAATTAACATAAAAAATGCCATAATTCTGACACAAACTTACATTTCTGAGTTTAAAAGTTTCTTTCTGTCTTTTCTCTTCTAGGGTTTTGCTCCCAGGGTCACCATCAGGGTCCTACACATCCAGCTCCACAAACACTCCTGCCAGTTCCATCAAGAGGATCGTTAGTCTGCTGAAACCATAACTGGTTACATATAAGAAGATGGCGTTCAGGATTCAGTACCTGACAAACACCAAAGGTGTCAGGACTCGATCCTCTGGTGCTCTCCACACTACCAGATCTCACAGGCGAGTGCAGAAACATAAGAGAAAGAAGAGAAGTCACCACTGCACAGTGTGTGGGAGGAGTTTTACTCTGCAGGGTAATCTAAAGCGACACCAGGCCATTCACAAAGGAGAGAAGTATGAGTGCTCAGAGTGTGGGAGGGGTTTTACCAGAAAGAGTGTTCTCCAACAACATCAACGTATCCACACTGGAGAGAAGCCTTATGAGTGTTCAGAGTGTGGGAGGAGCTTTAATCAGCAGAGTCATCTCCAAAGACACCAGCGGATCCACTCTGGGGAGAAGCCATATCGGTGCTCCGAGTGTGGGAGGAGTTTTAGAAATAGATTACTGCCCTGTGGAAAAAGTTCACCCGCAGCACCAGCACCTCCACTGGAGAGAAGATATGACTGCTCCGGTGTGGGAAAGAGCTTCAGAGACAGTCAGCCACACACACTGGCGAGAAGCCATATCGGTTGGCTCCGAGTGTGGGAGGAGTTTTAGAAACAGATCTGCCCTCAGTTCACCAGCGCATCCACATGGGGAGAGTGAGTGTGGGAGGAGGTTTACTACTCGGAGTAATCTCCAACACCACCAGCTCGTTCACACTGGGGAGAAGCCCTTTCAGTGTTCAGAGTGTGGAAGCAGCTTTAGAGCCAAAGGTGCCCTGAAATCGCACCAACGTGTTCACACTGGAGAGAAGCCTTATCGGTGCACCGAGTGTGGAAACAGGTTTAGTCACCAGAGTAACCTCAGAGACCACCTTCGCCTTCACACAGGAGCTAAACCCTACGACTGCTCAGACTGTGGGAGGAGCTTCAGAGACGTAGGTACTTTTAAATCTCACCAGCGCATTCACAGTGGGGAAAAGCCTTATCAGTGCTCAGTGTGAAAAGAGTTTTACTCTGCTGAGTAATCTCAAAAGACACCAACGCACTCACACTGGTGTTAAGCCATATTACTGTTCGGAGTGTGGGGGTACGTTTACTCAGCAGAGCACACTCAAAGACCACCAGCGCATTCACCGAGGGGAAAAGCCGTACCGGTGCTCAGTGTGTGAAAGGAGTTTTACTCTGCTGAGCAATCTCAAAAGACACCAACGCACTCACACTGGCGTTAAGCCATATAATTGTTCAGAGTGTGGGGGCAGATTTACCCAAAAGAGTGCTCTCCAACACCACCAGTGCAGCAGAACAAGAGAGAAGCTGCGCTGCTCCGAGTGCAGGAGGAGTTTCTCCACACATACTGATCTCCACCTACACCGTTACCTCCACGCAAGAGAGAAGCTGCGCTGCTCAGAGTGCAGGAAGAGGTTTTCCACACGTGGTGAACTCCACCTACACCAGTGCGTCCGTGCAGGAGCTAAACCATATTACTGTTCAGTGTCTGGCAGGAGGCTTAGAGATGCAGATGTTCTCCAACCACGCCAGAGCATCCAGAGAGGAGGAAAGGCGTACCGGTGTGCGGAGTGTGGAAGGAGTTTTACTCGTCAGAGTTCTCTCCAAGGACATCAGCTCATTCACAGGAGAGAGAAGACACACGCGTGCACCAAAGGCGGTGGTGGACATGGGCAGTAATGGGTGTCCCCATAACACCAACGTTCTAGACATCAGGTCTGGAGGGAACAAGTTTCTGAAATGTAAATAGAGATTTTTATACACAGCTGTTTTACACTGTTTCTAAAGGGCATGAAATGTAGTTTCCTGTTCTGGTTAATCTGACCGACTGTTCCTACACTCAGGTAAAGGTGGTGCTGTTGTTGTTTTACTGTTTCTAAAGAGGATGAACAGATTCATGTTTGGAAGGACAGGTCTAGTCTGCTCTTCATACACCCATGGGAAGGTGTAGTACTTCCCTCACACTTCAGGGAGGTTCCACCTTACTAAATGAACTGTATTCCACTATAAACTGTGATTCGTTAGTTTACTTAACATGATGTTGTTGTTCAGATGTGAATCTGATATTTTATGAACTACATATATAATTAAATAAATGTAGTTATTTCATATAAATGTTGAATTGAAATGTTCTGTTTTGAAAGAATATAAAAATAATAATCCAACTTTTTAATTTAGCTTTTATTTTATGTGAATTATTTATGTGTCATCAGGTTCAATCATTACACATTAAAGTAGATATTAATTTTCCTAAAGGAAATATTAGTGTATGCAAACAAATTAAAATCTCTAAAATGAAAAGGAAGTTAAATATTAGACAGATAATTAACAAAGATAATAGATAGATAAATGGATAGGAGGGTTGGTTGCTAAGGTGGTGAAGTGTGTTTAATGAGTGCTTGCTAAAGGGGTTGTGAAGTGGTTGCTAGGTGCTGCTGAAAATGAATCAGGGTGTATATAAACTGATACATAGAGGAATGCCAGATAGTATGGTTGTGGATTAGAACTTGGGCACGTGCAGTTTGATGGCTGTCGGGTGAAAGAAAAGGGCTTGGGTGGGGACGAAAAAAGAGGGATCAACATTGAAAAATGAAAAAAAGAAAGAACTTCAGGAAAGAAAGCAAACAAACAAGCAGAAGAAGATTTAAAACAATGAAGCTTTCACTCATTCATCCATCCATCCATCCATCCATTCATTCATTCATTCATTCATTCATCATTAAAAACACTTATCCACCTGGGTCGCAGGGGGTGCTGAAGCCTCTCAGTGCTGATTGGACGGATGGCAGGAAACTCCCTGGACAGGCCACCAGGCACAAGTCGGTAATACCACCTAAGAAAAACAACAGATTATAAAATAACGTAAATATAGTTTACAGGAGAGAAGAGCAGAGGAAGGGTAGAAGATAGACAGACAGACGGACAGACAGAGGGAGAGACAGATAGAAGGTGAGGTTGCTGAGGTTTTACTAGGTGGATGCCTTAGTGTGTGTGGGAGGTTTAATGAGGGGTTGTTAGGGGATTCCAGATGTTGCTGAAAATGAATTGAGAGCTTTGGAGGAACGAGGGATGAAATAACATTTTTAGAGAAGTGCAGGTCACTTACCTCCTGGGACACTTAAAAAGATAGAGAAGATGAAATGGGAAAACAGATAAACAGACACATACAGGGTGGCTGCTAAGGTGTAGCCAGGTGGTTGATAAGGTGTTGCCAGGTGGTTGATAAGGTGTAGCCAGGTGGCTGCTAAGGTGTTGCCAGGTGGTTGATAAGGTGTAGCCAGGTGGTTGATAAGGTGTAGCCAGGTGGTTGATAAGGTGTTGCCAGGTGGTTGATAAGGTGTTGCCAGGTGGTTGATAAGGTGTAGCCAGGTGGTTGATAAGGTGTTGCCAGGTGGTTGATAAGGTGTAGCCAGGTGGTTGATAAGGTGATGCCAGGTGGTTGATAAGGAGTAGCCAGGTGGTTGATAAGGTGTTGCCAGGTGGTTGATAAGGTGTAGCCAGGTGGTTGATAAGGTGTTGCCAGGTGGTTGATAAGGTGTTGCCAGGTGGTTGATAAGGTGTAGCCAGGTGGTTGATAAGGTGTTGCCAGGTGGTTGATAAGGTGTAGCCAGGTGGTTGCTAAGGTGTAGCCAGGTGGTTGATAAGGTGATGCCAGGTGGTTGATAAGGTGTAGCCAGGTGGTTGATAAGGTGTTGCCAGGTGGTTGATAAGGTGTTGCCAGGTGGTTGATAAGGTGTAGCCAGGTGGTTGATAAGGTGTAGCCAGGTGGTTGATAAGGTGTTGCCAGGTGGTTGATAAGGTGTAGCCAGGTGGTTGATAAGGTGTAGCCAGGTGGTTGATAAGGTGTATCCAGGTGGTTGATAAGGTGTAGCTAGATGTTCCTGTGTTATAGGGGGTTATGTTATATGGTCTAAAGTGTTGCTTGTCTTGGTGTATGTTAAACTGGTTGTTGGTGATTGCCAAGTGGCTGCTACGATATACCATGTTGTTGCTATGGTGTTACTATGTGGTTGCGTTGGCATTCAAGGTGCCTACTAAAAGGTTGCCATCGTATCCTAGGTGGTTGCTATAGTGTTGCTAGGTAGTAAAACTTTGGTGTTAAAAGGTGATTGCTATGATATCCAAGGTGGTTGGTAAAGTGTTACTAGGCTGTTGCTATGGTATCCCATATGTTTGCTGTGGTGTTGTTAGGCAGTTGCTATAGTATTCTGGGTTGTTGCTATGGTGTTGCTATGATATCCTCTAGGCAGTCGCTGTTGTTTCTGAGGTGGTTGCTAAGGTGCTGCTAGGCATTTCCTATAGTGTGAGGGTTGTTTACTGATTGGTTATTGGGTTGTTAAGTGTTAAGTGCTAGGTGATGCTAAAATGTTTGGGAGTCTATGGGAGGAACAAGGGATGAATAAACGATACATAGAGGAGTGTGGGTCAGTATGAGTGTGGATTAGAGTTGGGGGTCTGTCCTGAGTAGATGTAGTTTGGAGTCTGTAGGTTACAGGAGACAGTAGGTTTGAATGGAGGTGAAGATGAATGGGAGTCTATGGGAGGAACACACAGGCTGGTTACTGTATTAATGATATTAATGATTAATGATTAATTGAACTGATTAATAAAGGAAACTAAAGAAGGAGAGGTGAGTCAGGTGGGCTGCAGGTGGAAGATGAGCAGGTGGAAGGCTGCGGTGGTCCTCTATCCTCTTGCTATCTGATACGGCTGTGTGGCGCGTGTGCAGGTGAGTCTGAACCTGCTGAGGAGTCAGAGTGCTGCAGGTATAACAGTGTTATAAGGACTCTATGAACACAGAGCTGGTTCTTCACTGCTGCTCTGTTTACTTACTGTGACCTTCTGAACCTGAGCAGCCCATCAGAAGCTGATCTGTGGAGTATGAAGCCCCCCGGTAACTGGTGGGAGTCCAGTACTGTGTCTCCTCCCCATATGATCTCATTGTTCTACAAAGCTGTGCATGTCGGAGACACCAACACCTGTAACACCCTCCTACAGCGTACAGGTACACCAGAGGAACAGGCCTGTACTCTGTGCTCCTGTGACCACACGCCCTGCAGGTGTATTTCCAGGTACTGTGAAAGGAAAGTCTGAACCAGTGAAACACCACCTCTTATTTCATCGTTGGGGGTTTGTTATTTGGTTGTATGATCAGTTTGTGAAACTGTAAGAAGCTGATTCTTTATGTTTCCACTGAATAACAGAACCAGAAACAGGTTCTGACCCGTTTCCCGCTTTTCTTAATACTGGGTGTTAAATGAAACTGACCCGTCGTACACAGACTGACCTAAATCTACATTTTAATAAGTTTATTAATGATCTAAATCTAAAATTCTAAACCTCAGCCTGAATCCTCCTTCTCTCCTTCACCTCTACAGAACAAACACACGTCCAGGTATTATACTGGTGACTGTAGGTGGCGCTAGCTGCACACTGTTGGTCAGGCTGTGTGTTTCCTGACCTCTGACCGGTAATCGCTGGAATAGAGTGCAGCCCCGCCCACATGAACCAGGAGAATTACCATCTTAAAAGAAGAGTGAGTGAGCGAGTGAGAGAATCCAACGATAACGTGTTTACTGAACGTCTGAACACGACATTAACACATGGTTTGGTTCAGTTTCCACAGAAGGTCAGTCACGGTATGAAGCATGAACATGATGAGACCCTTCTCCTTCTTTCACAGACAGTCAAGACCATCTCTCCCGCTCTCCCTCCTTCATCTCACCTGTTTAAACTCATTACATCATTATCGTTACCTTGGTTACCTGAATCATGTGTGTTCAGACTCAACAAGACTCAGAACAACAGCTGGAACATACAGGAAGCTGTTTCGGCTCCACCCTTAAAACAGTGACGTGTTCAGTAACAGCACACTTGCTGGTGTGTCCTGATTGAACACGTGTTTGTGTCGCATTGTTTCTAACTGAACTCATTCTGTGTTAAGTGACCCAGAACATGTAACTGGACACAGAAGTACTGAACCTGGCCACACTGAATCTGAGATTCTCAATCTGGATTTTGGACACTTCCGTATGCGGTACTGAAATCCGACACATATCCGATGTGCAGCAGTGTGACTCGGACTGAACAGCCAGATCGGAATTCATGTGACTTTTACATCAATTCAGCTCGACATTCCTCATAATTCCTGACGGCAGAGACTCTAACATCTGATGCTTCTGTACAAAACAATGAATACACCTCCCAACCGCTCCGAGTTCAAAGTGGTTTCGAGTTAAATGGGTGAACGTGGTGTGAATGAGGCTCCAGGGTCAAGAAGAAACAGTCTGACAGTAAAGTTTAAAGAAACAATTACATTTAAGGCTTTTATAGACACTCTTATCCAGAGCGACTTACAGCCGTGCTCAGTGTTCTGTTGTGTTCTAGTACAGGAAGGTTAGAGTCTACCCGAACAAGGGCCAGTGCTGATAGCTAGAGAGATCCATACACAGACATATATAAAGCAAAAGTGCACTACCTGGCAACCCAACCCAGAACTCGTACCTATAGAGAAGAAGGGTCATTATAAGTGCAACACAAGCACATACACTTACATACCTATAACCTACACATCTACTAGAGCTCACTCACTGAAGTGTGTTACACAGAGACGGGTCTTCAGTCTGCGTTTGAAGACCGCCAGTGGGAGTTCATTCCACCATCTGGGAGCCAGTATAGAGAAGATTCTGGACACTTGTCTTCCATGTGTCTTCAGGGATGGCGGGTTGAGTCAAGCTGTACTTGAAGCTCAAAGGGCTTAAGGAGGGAGGCGCTGGTCCATTCTTGGCTTTGTAGGCATCAGTTTTAAATCTGATCTGGCAGCTACAGGAAGCCAGTGAAGGGAGCGCAGCAGTGGAGTGACGTGGGTGAACTTTGGAAGATTGAAGATGAGGCGTTTTGGACCGGTTGCAGGGGCCTGGTGGCCTGTAGAGGAAGACCAGCCAGGAGCGAGCTGCAGTAGTCTAGCCTTGAAATGACCAGAGACTGGACTAACAGCTGGGTGGCCTCCTGAGAGAGGAAGGATCGAATCCTCCGGATGTTGTAGAGAAGGAATCTGCATGACCGAGTCAGGTTCCCAATTTGTGAAAACTGGCCATCCAGAATCACACCAAAGCCTCCAGCATCTTCAGTTGGGGTGATCAAGATGTGGACCCATTCCATGTTACCTGATAGTGGCGGTCCTCCAGGTAGGACTCAAACCACTTCCATGCAGTGCCGGTGATTCCAAGATCGGTGAGGACCGACAGGAGGATCTTGTGGTTCACCGTGTCGAAGGCCGCAGACAGGTCGAGCAGGATCAGAACTGAGGACAGTTTGGCTGATCTCGCTGCATGAAGCCTCTCAGTTACTGTGATGAGAGCAGTTTCCGTGGAATGGGCGGGTTTGAAGCCGGACTGGTTGATGTCCTGAAGCTGGTTCTGGGAGAGAGGGAAGGAGAGCTGATTATAGACAGCACGTTCAAGAATTTTAGAGAGAAAAGAGAGAAGAGATACCGGTCTGTAACTGCTGATGTCTGAGGAATCCAGCGAGGGTTTCTTCAGGATGGGAACCACTCTGGCAGTCTTGAAGGCCTGTGGAACACACCCTGAAGACAGGGAAGAGTTTATAAGGGAGGAGATGAAGGTTAGCAGGATACTTAGCCAAGGTTGGAGGTAGACATCTGTGATGATGGACCTCTTCACACTGCTACAGACACCTCCTGAATATATGTGCCTCAGGCCACACCCTGCAATTAACACCTTGGGCTAACCTGAAGCCGAGCAGAGTAATTACAATTCACTCTAGGTACAGCAAGCTAACAACACAGCCTAGTAACTGACAGCATCTAAGCCTACCTTACTAACAGAAGAACAAATCCTAATCAGAACCCAGTAGCACACGAAACCATAAACCTGAACCAGAGACGTGACCGGGCTGAATAACGTGACCTGCTTACAGTGAACTGGAACACATTCTCAGTGGTAAGTCCAGCTGTCAGTCACTGGAACTCTGTGATCGCTCCTGTGATGCTGGAGAAGATGAAGCTGCATCATCAGCAGTCATGACTGGTCACCTCTGGACGAGCCACGTGAAGCTCTGTTCTTCTGCACATGCGGGTCAGTTTAGGAGCTGATCTGTTCAGACTGATGTCGGATACACACCACAGTTAAAAGATCATGTGACCAGCCCAACAAGAGAATCAGATCTGGGCCACGCCTACCTGCTGTGTGAACGTAGCCGTACGTAAGCTCTTTATACCTGTCGATAAGGTCACATGATCACACCCATCACTCCGAACGTCATAGCACAGATGTTTTATCAGGTCTCATGGACTAATTCTGCTGCTGCTGCTGAACAGTGTAAGCTGGGGGTGTAAGAGGATATAGATAATATTGATTATGGTGATGTCATGCTTTGTGATTCTGTATCGATTCTCAGAAACACAGTATCGATTATCAATCAATAGTTTACAATCAGACATTTGGATCATTGACAGTGGATCATTTGGTACTGTGTTTAAACCCCTGACCACTAGATGGCAGTGTTCCCCACCATTAGACTGTTCAACTCCAACATAAACAAGCAGCATAGGAGCATATTAGCATTAGCAAGGTTAGCATTAGCAGTCCTATACACATGGTGGTGTGTTTATAATATGGGTTTTATATTTTATGGTAAGTTATATTTTAAACCCCTGAACCCCAGCTCTAACCAGTACACAGCCTTAATGCACACCTGTAATAGAAACAACTCCAGCATGTTCAACTCTCATTTTAACTGGAGGAGTTTGCAGTGTGAACATGTGATCATTAGGTTATGTTAAATAAACATATGATATAAGAAAATAAAAAAAGAATTCTGTTTGGTTTGAGTTCAAAAGCTATATATGTGTGTCCATTCTTAAAGGCATATCCTTCCAAGCTCTGCCAGGTTGGATGGGGAGCGCCAGTATACAGCTAATTTCAGCCCCTTTCACGCATGTTCCATTGGACTGGGCTCGGGCTGGGCCACTCAAGGACATTCACAGACTTTCTCTGAAGCCTCTTTGTTCTCTTGGCTCCATGCCTCATGTTGTTGTCATGACTCTGAGATCTAGGGCACTAGAGCCGGTTTTCTCCAGGGATCTCTGTGTACTTAGATGCATTCATATTGCCCTCTATCAGGACCACTCACCCCAGTTCCACTGCTGAAAAACATCCCCACCTTATGACCCTGCCACCGCCATGTTTCACTGTAGGGATATCATTAGCCAGGTGAAGAGCAGTGCCTGGTTTCTTCCAGATGTGACTAGAGAGTCTTGTTTCTCATGGATTGAGAGTCCTCTAGCTGCCTTTTGACAAACTCCACACGGGCTATGATGTACCTTTTAGTAAGGAGTGGCTTCCATCTGGCCACTCCACCATAAAGGTGTGATTTGTGGAGGGCTGGCTGAATGGTTGATCTTCGTATATGTTCTCCCATCTCCACAAGGATATGCTAGAGGCCCGTCTTCCCTGATGGCTCAGTTTGGCTCGGCGGCCAGGTCTAGGAAGATTTCTGGTGGTTCCAAATTTCCATTTATGAATGATGGTGGCCACTGTGCTCTTTGGGACCTGTAAGGTAGCAGCAAGTTTCTGTCCCCTTCTCCAGATCTACGCCTTAAACAATCCTGTTTCTGAGGTCTGCAGATAATCCTTTGACTCCATGGCTTGGAGTTGGCTTTGACATGCACTGTCCATTATGGGAGCTTATATAGGCAGGTGTTGGTAATCCCCAATCTTGTCCAATGAATTAAATTTACCACAAGTGGACTCCATTTAAGTAAGAAACATTTCAAGCAGTACCAGTGGAAACAAAATGCAACCCTGGTCACTTTTGGGACATATGGGTCATATTAAATGGTGTGCACACTTATGTACAAATTTAACATTTAGATTTTTAATAAATTAATGTCTAAAACATGCGTTTACTTTGTCATTGTGGCTGTTTGGTGTGGAACTGTGAGACAAACACTCTAAATAAGTCTATTGTAGGATATTTCTGTACTGTAATAAAGCGGAGAGGGTGGAATGGCTGTGCAGATTTTCCAGCTTGATTGTATACGGGTGTGAATAAAGCAGATATGAGTTCATCAACACTTTATTTTATTATCTGTACATGACTGTGTGAGTTTAATCAGTTCTTTATTGTAGATCTTCCACTGATTCATCTTCATCATCTTCATCTCCAAACCAGAGACGTACAGAGTAAACTACAGACCATTCAAACACAGAGCTCTTCTAAACACCTACCAAACATTCCACACACACCCCAACACATCTACACACATCCACCTATTCAGACTACAGCAGTTTAGCTCCACCCACTCACACTGAAGGAGTGTTTCAGCCTGAACTGCTCTTTAAATGAAGAACAATACAGCACAGCCAATCAGAACAGAGCTCATTTACATATATCAGTCTTAAAGGCTCAGTAATATAAACAGTCTGTTTAACTGTAAGAGATAAAGAGAGTTTATAAAATCACCAAATTAATTATTTACATTTTTATCATCTTACAGAATCAATATTTAATAAACCCACATAAACACTATACAGAGAGAGAGAGAGAGAGAGAGAGAGAGAGAGAGAGAGAGAGAGAGAGAGAGAGAGAGAGAGAGAGAGTTTATAAAATCACCAAATTAATTATTTACATTTTTATCATCTTACAGAATCAATATTTAATAAACCCACATAAACACTATACAGAGAGAGAGAGAGAGAGAGAGAGAGAGAGAGAGAGAGAGAGAGAGAGAGAGAGAGAGAGAGAGAGAGAGAGAGAGAGAGAGAGAGAGAGAGAGAGAGAGAGAGAGAGAGAGAGTCCAGTTTTCTGAAACACACACGAGGTTATTCTAATAAAGACGCACTGAAGAGACAGAACGTGAAAAGATGTTATAACCAATATTGAACCCAGCGTGGAGCGGTTCAGTGAATGAGGTGTAGAAGGTGTGGAGGTGAGTCAGTGTGTGTGGATCAGAGGAGACTCTGTAGAAGGACAGAGTGCCGGCCGGACAGTCCACATACACTCCTACTCTCTTACAGCCGGAGGGAGGAACAGAGACAGCAGTGCTGATATTATTGTGAAGGACAGAGTAACTGTTATTAGAGCAGATCAGACTCCAGGACTTTACATTCCATCCAAAGCTGCAGTCAGCTCCGCCTCCTTTCCTGCTGATTGATTTATATGACACTGATATATAAACCATCCCGCTCCACTCAGCCTCCCAGTAACAGCGTCCAGTCAGACTCTCTCTACTCAGAACCTGATAACACCACTGCCCATCAAATCTCTCTGGATGATCCGGATACGGCTGATTCCTCCCCACACGCTCCACCTTCCTGTTCCCGTCAGACAGAGAGAGAGATCTGTTCACTGTGTTTGGATCCAGAGTGACCTCACAGGAATCTGCACACAAGGAGAGAGAGAGAGAGAGAGAGAGAGAAGGAGAGAGAGAATGAGAGAGAGAGAGAGAGAGAGAGAGAGAGATAGAATGAGAGAGAGAGAGAGAGACAGAGAGAGAGACAGAGAGAGAGACAGAGAGAGAGACAGAGAGAGAGACAGAGAGAGAGACAGAGAGAGAGAGATGCCAGTAAAGTTATTGATTTTGTATTAATTAAATCAGGCAGGTCCCCAAACACTAACCCACAGCCATACTGACCCGCACTCCTCTATCTGTCGTTTATTCATCCCTCGTTCCTCCCATAGACTCCCACTCATTTTTTGACCCACCTAAACTTCACATGCTCACTAAGGGGAGGTCACCAGACGCTAAACTAGTCATACCGACCCGCACTCGTTTACTCATACCTTGTTCCTCACTGAGCAAGCTGCTCAACCATCCCGCGTTTCCTTCAGGAAATGCACATTTCTAGTTATGGTTGCGGATTGTGTATGATTGTGATTGCATATTCTTCTTCTTCTTTTATTATTTTTCTGTCGTTCCTTTGCCCATTAACTCGCCCCGCGGTTTTCGAGATAGCGACTCCGTTCCAGCTCCAGATTGTCCGGTATGATCCGCTGATGTGGGCTTGTATGCAGCGTTTTGATCGGATGCACGGAGTAGGAAGGAATTTTCTCAGAATTTCGCAGAAGCAGGTATTCAGTGATGGATTGACCCGCACTCATTCATTTCTCCTTTTTTTTTTTTTTTTTTTTTTTTTACATCCCTCGTTCCTCCCATAGAGTCCCAGTCATTTTTGGACCCACCTAAAGCCGGCTGTTTCGTTCGCCTGAGAGGCGCGTAACTTCACACACACACTAAGGGCAGGTCCCCAAGCACTAATCCACAGCCATACTGACCCGCACTCCTCTATCTGTCGTTTATTCATCCCTCGTTCCTCCCATTGACCCCCATTCATTTTGGACAACATCTAGCAAACACTCCGTAAACAACCCTGACACCATAGCAGCTGCCTAGCAACCCCTTAGCAGCCACCTGAGACATCATAGTAACTGGCTAGCAGCACCATAGCAACCACCTTGGGCACCATAGCAACCGCCTAGCAACACTATAGCAACCACTTAGGACACCTTAGCAACCACTTAGCAACACCTTAGCAACCACCTGGGATACCATAGCAACCGCCTAGCAACACCTTGTCAACCACCCAGCGACCACCTGGAATACCATAGCAACCGCCTAGCAACACCTTAGCAACCACCTGGGATACCATAGCAACCGCCTAGCAACACCTTGTCAACCACCTAGCGACCACCTGGAATACCATAGCAACCGCCTAGCAACACCTTAGCAACCACCATAGCAACACTATAGCCACCACTACGAATACCATAGCAACCACTTAGCAACACCTTAGCAGCCACCTAGCAATGACTTGGAATACCATAGCAACCACCTAGCAACACCTTAGCAACCACCTAGCAACACCATAGCAACCACCTAGCAACACTATAGCCACCACCACGAATACCATAACACCTTAGCAGCCACCTAGCAATGACTTGGAATACCATAGCAACCATCTAGCAACACCTTAGCAACCACCTAGCAACACCATAGCAACCACCTTAGCAAACGCCTGGGATACCATAGCAACACCTTGGCAATCACCGAGCAACACCATAGCAACCACCTAGCAACACCATTGCAACCACCTAGCAACACCTTAACAACAAGATTTATTAATAAAGGGTTTAAAGGTAAATAATTGTGAGTATGAAATGAAAGCGTGTACAGATTACAGTTCATAAACAGAAATATCTTTAGTTCTGTTAGACTGTAATATTCACTGTGAGCTAGTTAAAAGTTCCAGACCGTATAATAAAACACTGGAATATGGAATAATAAAGTGGAAGATGGAGAATAAAATAGAAGATGGAATGGGAGCTCATTAATCCATTCTGATAGAGATTATTTCTTGGACTCCATCATGTGTAAAAACATGAGGAGTCTATTTTTCCTGGATTAAAGTTCTCCAGTCCGACTGATGGGTAGATCCTCAGATAATGGCTGTGTGTGTGCAGATGGAGGAGAATCTAAAATGGCGGCTGTAGTTTTTTACTGATCTATACTGAATGGAGCTAAAGGGACCTGGAAGAACACAGAAACTACACTTCCCATAATTCCCTCTGTCACTCCGAGAAGGAGCTACAGGAATCAGGAGTGTAAAGTAAGCATACTTTAAACCCTCCACGGCTTCCATTCATTGATCTGTACATCACCTGAACGTCTCACTGTTAGTTAAAAGTGGTTCTACATTAATTTGAATATCTCTGGTTTATTAGAACTGGTGATGCGTCAGTACCAGTATTTCCAGTATGAGTACATGTTTTAGTACTGGCTGGTACCGAGTCCAGTATCATACTGAATTACTGAACTCAGTGACGTTAGTGTTAGTGTAAATGAGTGCAGCTTCACAGTTAACCTGTTAAATCCAGTTTACACTGAAGTGCATTAGCGCGCTATGCTAACTACACTGGTTATCTTGGATGGAGCAGCACTGCAGTGGAGAACAGCAGGTTCTGTTCCAGGTCAGAACAGCTGTAGGTAAAGTATGTAGCTTAGTTCTGACCCTCCATCCTCATCTTTCTCTACAGCCGTCTCTGTAGCACAGGGACAGCAGGACGAGGAGACGAGGCTAACACGTCCAAGGAGCTCACGGTTCAGCTGGTAAAGTCTCTCTGGCTGGTGGAGCTATAGTTAAGTGTCCTCTACAGTCAGACAGACACTGTACGATTCTCTCTCTTACACACACACACTTTTTTGTGAGTATTACTGAAATAGGCTACCACATAACTGATTATTTAAAAAATAAATAAATAAATTAGAACAACTAAAAAAAAACCCTCTCTCAATGTCTCCACTATGCAGACTAAGTACAAAAACCCCAATTTGGACCTTCTTCTTTATTATACTTTACTGTTCCCCTAACAGTAACGTCACAAAAACAACACAAATTCATGTTCTCACACCAACATCCAAAAATCAGATTAACACCTAATCCTACATTCTCAAATCATGATCTACACCCATATACCGCACTACATACACACACTCACACTGCTTAGCAACCTAACACGTCACACATTAAACTGTTACATGGACCATACGTGGTACTGGATCTCAGTAAAAATATTAATAATAATACAAAACCACCTTAAAAATTTAAAATCAGATACGTCTTTTACATAAACTCACCTAACAGACACTGACCAACACAAACTGAAGTCTTCTTATTTTAACCACACCTTTACAGCTCATTACTCTCTAAACAAAGAGGCGTGGCCTCCTAACACACATCACTCCCAACACCACTATCACAGACCCTGAAGGACCATTTATTATAATAAATATCACTATTACAGATATACAATAACCACCACACATATCTATGGCCCTAATACTGACAATCCCACCTTTTACCAAAACGTCTTCAACCAAATCACCAACCTTTCAGATTCACCCATTATTACTGGTGGTGATTTTAACACAGTCACTGATCCAGTCTTATAGAATAACCAATTAAACCCCCTCATAACTGGAAATCTACAGAAACAATAACACAGGTCATGAGCCGGTCTGGTCTTACTGAGGGTTGGTGAGTAAAACACCCAAACACTGAAGAATTTACATTCCACTGAATCAATGAATCAGATTCAATGAATCAGAATATCATATTATATTCTACATATAAGAAAAGGAAAAACACAGAAAAAGAACTGAAATTAGAGCAAAAAAATTTAAGAAATATAAAACAAAAACAGTAAACATCCCCACAGAAGAATCACACAGAGTTTAGAAATGACAAACTCCAGCTTAACGAACTGATGAATGAGAACTTCTACTACAAACACTAAGACAAGAAAACTATGAGTACAGTAATAAATCTGGAAATCTCATTAAAATAAACAAAGAAGTAACAATTATCACAGTAATCAAAGATCCAACGTGAAAGGTTATCCAGAACCCAGCTGGAATAAATAACACATTCCTTTGTAAATCTATAACCATCAGACCACGAGCCAAAATCGGAAGACATCAACAATTTTCTCAAAAATATGAATCTACCTAAACTAACAGAAGAACAAAAACAGACAACAGAAGAGCCGATATCATTAGAAGAATTCCACTAAGCATTCAATCAAACGCCCAACAATGAAACACCTGGTCCGGACGGTTTCCCCGCTGAGTTTACAAACATCTCTGGACAATATTATCACCACTCTTCAATAAATTAATAAAAGAAATAAAGCAAAATATACAATTACCTACTGATATGAACACGGCTACAACCTCCCTCCACCTTAAACTTAACAAAGACCCCACCACACCCTCCAGTTACCGACCTCTCTCACTCATCAACACCAACACAAACATTATAATCAGAACTCTAATAGACTAGAAACAGTAATCCATATCTAATCCACCCGATCAAACAGGGTTCATCAAAGACAGACAGTCCTCCACCAACATGCGCAGACTCCTCAACATGATCCACAGTGCTACCGATCAGAAATCACACACCGCAGTCAGAACCCTCGATCCAGAAAGAGCTTCTGATAGAGTAAACTGGAAATTCTTCTTCACCACATCACCAAGAAGAAAAAAAACAGAACTGGGTTTCACAGAATCATTTATAACAGTGGATAAAGATCCTACACACCTCACCTATGGACACTGTCAACACACGGTAACATGCACAACGTTTCACAGAGGTAACTCCCTCCCCATTTATCACCGGTATTTATGAACCTTTATCTGCAGCAGTACGTCTGACAGAACGGTATGGACTTCATGCATCTACAATACCCCACAGAATTAGTCCTGAACACGGTGACATTTTACATCATCCTCATAAAGAATTATTTAAAACTACTGAAAATGACTTCTAAGATCTTCAGACTACTCCGTAAATGGGTCTAAATCTGCTTTTCTACCATTAAATAAAACCGACCTCACACTCAATTCGACACACTCTATATCCACT
>JAMWET010000743.1:0-12500 GCA_024036415.1 Prochilodus magdalenae
GATGGTGATGCTGGTGGTCTGTGGTAGGTGGCGGTGGTGTGCTGGTGTCTGTGGTAGGATGGTGATGGCTGGTTGATGCTGATGTCGGTGCGTGATGTGATGTCTGTGGTAAATGGAGGATGGTGATTCTGTGCCTGTGGAGGATGGCAGTTGGTGTGCTGATGTCCTGTGGTAGGATGGCGTGTGGTGATGCCTGATATGTGCTGTGGTAGGATGGCGGTGGTGATGCTGATGTCTGTGGTATTATGGGGATGGTGATGGCTGGTTGTCTGTGTGTCCTAGGAATGTCGGTTGGTGTGCTGGTGTCCTGTTGGTAGGATGGGGATGGGGGGATGCTGTTGTCTGTGGTTAGGTATGGCAGTGGTTTGATGCTGATTGTCAGTGGTGGATGGCGGTGGGGATGCTGGTGTCTGTGTGGTAGGATGGCGGCGGTGATGCTGCGTGTCTGTGGTAGGATGGACAGGTTGGGTGATGCTGATGTCTGTGGTAGGATAGCGGCGGATGATTGGCTGATGTCTAGGTTATGGCAGGCGGCATGCTCACGTCTGGTGGTAAGGATGGCGGTGGTGATGCTGGTGTCTGTGGTAGGATGGCGGTGGTGATGCTGGTGTCTGTGGTAGGATGGTGGCAGTGATGCTGGTGTCTGTGGTAGGATGGCGGTGGTGACGCTGATGTCTGTGGTAGGATGGCGGTGGTGATGCTGGTGTCTGTGGTAGGATGGCGGTGGTGATGCTGATGCCTGTGGTAGGATGGCGGTGGTGATGCTGGTGTCTGTGGTAGGATGGGGATGGGGATGCTGATGTCAGTGGTAGGATGGCAGTGGTGATGCTGATGTCTGTGGTAGGATGGCGGTGATGTGCTGATGTCTGTGGTAGGATGGTGGTTGTGATGCTGATGTCTGTGGTAGGATGGGGATGGGGGATGCTGATGTCTGTGGTAGGATGGCGGTGGTGATGCTGGTGTCTGTGGTAGGATGGGGATGGGGATGCTGATGTCAGTGGTAGGATGGCAGTGGTGATGCTGATGTCTGTGGTAGGATGGCGGTGATGTGCTGATGTCTGTGGTAGGATGGCGGTGGTGATGCTGATGCCTGTGGTAGGATGGCGGTGGTGATGCTGGTGTCTGTGGTAGGATGGGGATGGGGATGCTGATGTCAGTGGTAGGATGGCAGTGGTGATGCTGATGTCTGTGGTAGGATGGCGGTGATGTGCTGATGTCTGTGGTAGGATGGTGGTTGTGATGCTGATGTCTGTGGTAGGATGGGGATGGGGGATGCTGATGTCTGTGGTAGGATGGAGGTGGTGATGCTGGTGTCTGTGGTAGGATGGCGGTGGTGATGCTGATGTCTGTGGTAGGATGGGGATGGTGATGCTGGTGTCTGTGGTAGTATGGGGATGGTGATGCTGATGTCTGTGGTAGGGTGGGGATGGTGATGCTGGTGTCTGTGGTAGGATGGCGGTGGTGATGCTGATGTCTGTGGTAGTATGGGGATGGGGATGCTGGTGTCTGTGGTAGGATGGCGGCGGTGATGCTGGTGTCTGTGGTAGGATGGCGGTGGTGATGCTGGTGTCTGTGGTAGGATGGCAGTGGTGATGCTGGTGTCTGTGGTAGGATGGGGATGGGGATGCTGGTGTCTGTGGTAGGATGGCGGTGGTGACACTGACGTCTGTGGTAGGATGGCGGTGGTGATGCTGATGTCTGTAGTAGGATGGGGATGGGAATGCTGGTGTCTGTGGTAGGATGGCGGTCGTGTGCTGGTGTCTGTGGTAGTATGGGGATGGGGATGCTGATGTCTGTGGTAGGATGGGGATGGTGTGCTGGTGTCTGTGGTAGGATGGGGATGGGGATGCTGGTGTCTGTGGTAGGATGGCGGTGGTGATGCTGATGTCTGTGGTAGGATGGCGGTGGTGTGCTGGTGTCTGTGGTAGGATGGCGGTGGTGATGCTGATGTCTGTGGTAGGATGGCGGTGGTGATGCTGGTGTCTGTGGTAGGATGGTGGCAGTGATGCTGGTGTCTGTGGTAGGATGGGGATGGGGGATGCTGATGTCTGTGGTAGGATGGAGGTGGTGATGCTGGTGTCTGTGGTAGGATGGCGGTGGTGATGCTGATGTCTGTGGTAGGATGGGGATGGTGATGCTGGTGTCTGTGGTAGTATGGGGATGGTGATGCTGATGTCTGTGGCAGTGATGCTGGTGTCTGTGGTAGGATGGGGATGGTGTGCTGGTGTCTGTGGTAGGATGGGGATGGGGATGCTGGTGTCTGTGGTAGGATGGCGGTGGTGATGCTGATGTCTGTGGTAGGATGGCGGTGGTGATGCTGGTGTCTGTGGTAGGATGGCGGTGGTGATGCTGATGTCTGTGGTAGGATGGCGGTGGTGATGCTGGTGTCTGTGGTAGGATGGTGGCAGTGATGCTGGTGTCTGTGGTAGGATGGGGATGGGGGATGCTGATGTCTGTGGTAGGATGGAGGTGGTGATGCTGGTGTCTGTGGTAGGATGGCGGTGGTGATGCTGATGTCTGTGTTAGGATGGGGATGGTGATGCTGGTGTCTGTGGTAGTATGGGGATGGTGATGCTGATGTCTGTGGCAGTGATGCTGGTGTCTGTGGTAGGATGGGGATGGGGGATGCTGATGTCTGTGGTAGGATGGAGGTGGTGATGCTGGTGTCTGTGGTAGGATGGCGGTGGTGATGCTGATGTCTGTGGTAGGATGGGGATGGTGATGCTGGTGTCTGTGGTAGTATGGGGATGGTGATGCTGATGTCTGTAGTAGGATGGGGATGGGAATGCTGGTGTCTGTGGTAGGATGGCGGTGGTGATGCTGGTGTCTGTGGTAGGATGGTGGCAGTGATGCTGGTGTCTGTGGTAGGATGGCGGGGGTGACGCTGATGTCTGTGGTAGGATGGCGGTGGTGATGCTGGTGTCTGTGGTAGGATGGCGGTGGTGATGCTGATGTCTGTGGTAGGATGGCGGTGATGTGCTGATGTCTGTGGTAGGATGGGGATGGGGATGCTGATGTCTGTGGTAGGATGGCGGTGGTGATGCTGATGCCTGTGGTAGGATGGCGGTGGTGATGCTGGTGTCTGTGGTAGGATGGGGATGGGGATGCTGATGTCAGTGGTAGGATGGCAGTGGTGATGCTGATGTCTGTGGTAGGATGGCGGTGATGTGCTGATGTCTGTGGTAGGATGGTGGTTGTGATGCTGATGTCTGTGGTAGGATGGTGGTTGTGATGCTGATGTCTGTGGTAGGATGGCGGTGGTGATGCTGATGTCTGTGGTAGGATGGGGATGGGGATGCTGATGTCAGTGGTAGGATGGCGGTGGTGTGCTGGTGTCTGTGGTAGTATGGGGATGGTGATGCTGGTGTCTGTGGTAGGATGGCGGTGGTGTGCTGGTGTCTGTGGTAGGATGGCGGTGGTGATGCTGACGTCTGTGGTAGGATGGCGGTTGTGATGCTGATGTCTGTGGTAGGATGGTGATGCTGACGTCTGTGGTAGTATGGGGGTGGTGGTGCTGGTGTCTGTGGTAGGATGGTGGTGGTGATGCTGGTGTCTGTGGTAGGATGGGGATGGTGACGCTGGTGTCTGTGGTAGGATGGCGGTGGTGATGCTGGTGTCTGTGGTAGGATGGCGGTGGTGATGCTGATGTCTGTGGTAGTATGGGGATGGTGATGCTGGTGTCTGTGGTAGGATGGCAGTGGTGTGCTGATGTCTGTGGTAGGATGGCGGTGGTGATGCTGATGTCTGTGGTAGGATGGCGGTGGTGATGCTGATGTCTGTGGTAGTATGGGGATGGTGATGCTGGTGTCTGTGGTAGGATGGGGATGGTGATGCTGGTGTCTGTGGTAGGATGGCGGTGGTGATGCTGATGTCTGTGGTAGTATGGGGATGGTGATGCTGGTGTCTGTGGTAGGATGGCGGTGGTGTGCTGGTGTCTGTGGTAGGATGGGGATGGGGGATGCTGATGTCTGTGGTAGGATGGCAGTGGTGATGCTGATGTCTGTGGTAGGATGGCGGTGGTGATGCTGGTGTCTGTGGTAGGATGGCGGTGGTGATGCTGGTGTCTGTGGTAGGATGGAGGTGGTGATGCTGATGTCTGTGGTAGGATGGCGGCGGCGATGCTGATGTCAGTGGTAGGATGGCGGCGGCGATGCTCACGTCTGTGGTAGGATGGCGGTGGTGATGCTGGTGTCTGTGGTAGGATGGCGGTGGTGATGCTGGTGTCTGTGGTAGGATGGAGGTGGTGATGCTGATGTCTGTGGTAGGATGGCAGTGGTGATGCTGATGTCTGTGGTAGGATGGCGGTGGTGACGCTGACGTGGTCACAAGATGGCCGTGTCTGATACACTAGTGCTGCTCACACTGCGTTCCCACTGCCGTGTCTAAATCACTGCTGTGCTGAGAATGCTCCACCATCCAATAATATAATTAGTAATATGGTGACCAGGTGTAGAAACTGACCAGTGATGGTGGTGTTCATCATTTTCTTCAAGCATTATTTTATTTTCTAATTAACTGGTCAGTTACATAATGTCCAAAATAAGGATCCAGGACCGCCTACTGCGCAAGTCACGGCTGTTTTAGAGGCTGGTGGCAATCCAGAGAACTGATGCCTGGTCCTCCTAAAATCAGGGAGCTAGAGAGAGAGCGAGAGAGAGTGAGGCAAGAGAGAGCAGCGACAGAAAAGAAAGATAAATGAGGAACAGAAAGTTAATAGACAAGTGAGAGAGAGATAGAGAGAGAAAAAAGGAGTGAAGGAGGTGTAAAGTGATTGGGGAGCTTGTGTATTAGAAAGAGGGATGAGATCATTAAGAGAAGTGGAGGGGATGAGTTCGCTTTTTTAAACCCCCTCCTCTCTCTCTCTCTCTCCCCTTCTCTCTCCCCTTCTCTTTCTCTGTATATATATATATTTATAAAGAGAGAGAGAGAGAGAGAGAGAGAGAGGATAAATGGATCAATAGACGGACAGACAGACAGAAGATGGATGTAGGGTATTTAGAGGTGTAGATGTAATGGATGGTTCTGGATCGTAGTGTCTGCTGCTCTGTGAAGGTTCCATGCTGCTACATTCAGCTCAATTTACAGCCAGACAGAGCTACCCGAACGCGGGGCTGTAGTGCTGCAGTGCTGATAGTGTCCACCAGTGAGCGCTGACCTACACCCAGTACCTGTCTAATCCACTACAGGCCTATTTATATAATAAGGATCAATATAATTAGGACTGTATGAACTTGACAGGTTTACATGACGCTCAGTTACTGCTTTGCTGCTAAAGTGCCCAAAAGAGCACAGAGCTCGCTGACAGCGTTTGGAGGTTTGGTTAGCGGTGTTGGGCTGAGCTACTGCACTCATATCACACGCGTTCTGTATTAACTCTATAGTACATCTCCAAACAAGGGGCCAATCATTCCCCTCACAGAAATCAACATCACATGGTTGACATCACATGGACATTGATCAGAAATGACCTGGGTACTATGGGTACTATGGGTACTATGGGCACTATGGGCACTATGGGCACTATGGGCACTATGGGTACTATGGGCACTATGGGTACTATGGGTACTATGGGTACTATGGGTACTATGGGCACTATGGGTACTATGGGCACTATGGGCACTATGGGTACTATGGGCACTATGGGCACTATGGGTACTATGGGTACTATGGGCACTATGGGCACTATTGGCACTATGGGTACTATGGGCACTATGGGCACTATGGGTACTATGGGCACTATGGGTACTATGGGCACTATGGGTACTATGGGTACTATGGGCACTATGGGCACTATGGGTACTATGGGTACTATGGGCACTATGGGTACTATGGGCACTATGGGTACTATGGGCACTATGGGTACTATGGGTACTATGGGCACTATGGGCACTATGGGCACTATGGGTACTATGGGCACTATGGGTACTATGGGTACTATGGGCACTATGGGCACTATGGGTACTATGGGTACTATGGGCACTATGGGTACTATGGGCACTATGGGTACTATGGGCACTATGGGTACTATGGGTACTATGGGCACTATGGGTACTATGGGCACTATGGGTACTATGGGCACTATGGGTACTATGGGTACTATGGGCACTATGGGTACTATGGGCACTATGGGTACTATGGGTACTATGGGTACTATGGGTACTATGGGCACTATGGGTACTATGGGTACTATGGTATCTCTACTGAGTAACCACTGGTAATGCAGTATCACATACACCCGCAGGCCAGTGCTCCACATAGCGGTTGTTGTTCTACAGCTAATTCAAATACCATCGTGTTGTTCATTTTGGCAGGAAGTGGGAATGGAATTTGGCCAAAGTGCTGGCAACGGCACAGTTTGGATCTGAGTGCAGAACGGAACCAGGCTTCCCATTCTGATATTCTGAAACACTGAACACTGACGTACCAATACACATACACAGTCACATGACAAACAGGTACTGTGAACTGACCTGGAGGTCTGGAACTGTGAAGCTTGTGGACCGAGGGTATTAGTGCTAATGCTGATCGCATAACCCGGTTACAGGCCACACTGAGAACACGATTTACTCATAGTGCAAAACACACAGAAATACACACAAACTGATAGAGAGAGAGAGAGAGAGAGAGAGAGGAAATGAGAGAGAGAGATCACGAGAGAGAGAGAAAGAGAGAGAGAGAGGGAAAGAGAGAGAGAGCGAGAGAGAGAGAGTAAATGAGAGAGAGAGGGAATGAGAGAGAGGGAGAAAGGGAGAGAGAGAGAGAGCGAGAGAGAGAGAGGAAATGAGAGCGAGAGAGCGAGAGAGAGAGAGTAAATGAGAGAGAGAGGGAATGAGAGAGAGAGGGAATGAGAGAGAGAGAGAGAGGAAATGAGAGAGAGAGCGAGAGAGAGAGAGAGAGGAAATGAGAGAGAGAGAGGAAATGAGAGAGAGAGAGCACGAGAGAGAGAGGAAATGAGTGAGAGAGAGCGAGAGAGAGAGAGAGGGAATGAGAGAGAGAGGGAATGAGAGAGAGAGAGAGGGAGAGAGAGAGAGAAGGAAGAAAAATGACGGGAGAACGAGATTAAAGACAAGCGTTCTAGCCTTTTTGCCCTCTATCTCTCCCTTGAGATTCATCCCTCCTTTCCATCGTCCCATTCATCTCATCCTCCTTTTCTCCTCTCCCCCTCTCTGATCTGTAATATACTGTATATCAATAGCCACTAAAAGCCCTTTGAAGTGTGTGTAATTCTTCATGGTGCTGAGAGAGTGTGTGGGGAATGTGCTGAGAGAGGGAGAGAGGAAGGAAGAGAGAGAGAGCGAGGGAGCGAGCTGCGTGTATGAGGAGGAGACTCTCAGGTCACATTACAGTAATTTGGGTGGAGAAGCCTGAAGAGAGTGCCTGGGTGGAGAAGCCTGAAGAGAGTGCCCGGGTGGAGAAGCCTGAAGAGAGTGCCCGGGTGGAGAAGCCTGAGGAGAGTGCCCGGGTGGAGAAGCCTGAAGAGAGTGCCCGGGTGGAGAAGCCTGGAGAGAGTGCCCGGGTGGAGAAGCCTGGAGAGAGTGCCCGGGTGGAGAAGCCTGAAGAGAGTGCAGCAGGGGGACGCACTCTGAGTCCTGAGACCGGTTAGGTCGAGTGAGTGAGTGAGTACTGAGTAAGCATCCCACAGTACACACTGCCCTGTGACTCTGTATGGTTCTCGAGGCCAGCCAAACACAACGCCTCTATCCGGAGTACCTGAACACCTAACTGAGCTTCTTTCCTCATTTCGAATCCTAAACGTGCCACAGAGGAGCTGGCAGTGCCAGACTGTGCTCATGTTGGCCTATTTGAATAAGGAGAGTTCAGTACAAGGAACATACTGTGACCATCAAACACTCTCCGCCATATTCATCAACGGTCTTACACCCTTCACATCTAGCCCTGCAAACAGGGGGGCGGTGGAAGCAGGACTACCGTAACAAGCATTAGCATGGCTTACTAAACAGTGCCACCACCTGGTTCATTAACATGGAGGTTCATTTTAACATCCTGTTTGGACACGTGGCCCCTGTGTGATTAACCTCTGTGCGTCTCAATGTAGACCTTATTCAGACCCAATTCTACACCTGTATAGTGTGTAGTATACTATGTGTAGTGTGTAGTACACCATGTGTAATGTGCAGTACGCTGTATAGTGTGTAGTACACTATGTGTAATGTGCAGTACGCTGTATAGTGTGTAGTACACTATGTGTAATGTGTAGTATGCTGTATAGTGTGTAGTACACTATGTGTAATGTGTAGTATGCTGTATAGTGTGTAGTACACTATGTGTAATATGCAGTATGCTGTATAGTGTGTAGTACACTATGTGTAATGTGTAGTATGCTGTATAGTGTGTAGTACACTATGTGTAATGTGCAGTACGCTGTATAGGATGTAGTACACTATGTGTAATGTGCAGTACGCTGTATAGTGTGTAGTACACTATGTGTAATGTGTAGTATCCTGTATAGTGTGTAGTACACTATGTGTAATGTGCAGTACGCTGTATAGTGTGTAGTACACTATGTGTAATGTGCAGTACGCTGTATAGTGTGTAGTACACTATGTGTAATGTGTAGTACGCTGTACAGTGTGTAGTACACTATGTGTAATGTGCAGTACGCTGTATAGTGTGTAGTACACTATGTGTAATGTGCAGTACGCTGTATAGTGTGTAGTACACTATGTGTAATGTGTAGTACGCTGTATAGTGTGTAGTACACTATGATGTAAATGTGCAGTATGCTGACATTATAGTGTTAGAAGTACACTATGTGTAATGTGCAGTACGCTGTATAGAGTGTAGTACACTATGTGTAATGTGCAGTATGCTGTATAGTGTGTAGTACACTATGTGTAATGTGCAGTACGCTGTATAGAGAGATGTACAGAAGGTGTAATTTGCAGTACCCGGTATAGTGTGTAGTACACTATGTGTAATGTGCAGTACGCTGTATAGTGTGTAGTACACTATGTGTAATGTGCAGTACGCTGTATAGTGTGTAGTACACTATGTGTAATGTGTAGTACGCTGTATAGTGTGTAGTACACTATGTGTAATGTGCAGTACGCTGTATAGTGTGTAGTACACTATGTGTAATGTGCAGTACGCTGTATAGTGTGTAGTACACCATGTGTAATGTGCAGTACGCTGTATAGAGTGTAGTACACTATGTGTAATGTGCAGTACGCTGTATAGTGTGTAGTACACTATGTGTAATGTGCAGTACGCTGTATAGTGTGTAGTACACTATGTGTAATGTGCAGTACGCTGTATAGAGTGTAGTACACTATGTGTAATGTGCAGTACGCTGTATAGAGTGTAGTACACTATGTGTAATGTGCAGTACGCTGTATAGTGTGTAGTACACTATGTGTAATGTGCAGTACGCTGTATAGAGTGTAGTACACTATATGTATTGGGCAGTACGCTGTATAGTGTGTAGTACACTATGTGTAATGTGCAGTACGCTGTATATTGTGCAGTACACTATGTGTAATGTGTAGTACACTGTATAGTGTGTAGTATACTATGTGTAGTACGCTATGTGTAATGTGCAGTACGCTGTATAGTGTGTAGTACACTATGTGTAATGGGCAGTACGCTGTATAGTGTGTAGTACACTTTGTGTGATGTGCAGTACGCTGTATAGTGTGTAGTACACTGTGTAATGTGTCGTACACTGTTTAGTGTGTAGTATACTATGTGTAGTGTGTAGTACACTCTGTGTAATGTGTAGTATGCTGTATAGTGTGTAGTACACTATGTGTAATGTGCAATAAGCTGTATAGTGTGTAGTACACTATGTGTAATGTGCAGTAAGCTGTATAGTGTGTAGTACACTATGTGTAATGTGCAGTACGCTGTATAGTGTGTAGTACACTATGTGTAATATGCAGTACGCTGTATAGTGTGTAGTACACTATGTGTAATGTGTAGTATGCTGTATAGTGTGTAGTACACTATGTGTAATGTGTAGTACGCTGTATAGTGTGTAGTACACTATGTGTAATGTGCAGTACGCTGTATAGGGTGTAGTACACTATGTGTAATGTGCAGTACGCTGTATAGGGTGTAGTACACTATGTGTAATGTGTAGTACGCTGTATAGTGTGTAGTACACTATGTGTAATGTGCAGTACGCTGTATAGTGTGTAGTACACTATGTGTAATATGCAGTACGCTGTATAGTTTGTAGTACACTATGTGTAATGTGTAGTATCCTGTATAGTGTGTAGTACACTATGTGTAATGTGTAGTATGCTGTATAGTGTGTAGTACACTATGTGTAATGTGTAGTACGCTGTATAGTGTGTAGTACACTATGTGTAATGTGTAGTATCCTGTATAGTGTGTAGTACACTATGTGTAATGTGTAGTATGCTGTATAGTGTGTAGTACACTATGTGTAATGTGTAGTACGCTGTATAGTGTGTAGTACACTATGTGTAATGTGTAGTACACTGTACAGTGTGTAGTACACTATGTGTAATGTGTAGTATGCTGTATAGTGTGTAGTACACTTTGTTTAGTGTGCAGGTTCTTTCTCAGGTGGGCGTGTCTTTGTTTTCCCCTCCTCTTTTCCCCCTTTCCCACAGTAATTCCTCTGCCTAGTCTTGTCACTCTCTCACTCACTCTCTCGCCACTCTTCTCCTTTCATCCGCTTTTCCTGTCTTCTTCTCCACCACCTCTCTTCCTCTAATCCTCTGCTACTTTCTCCACATCATCTCAGCCGAGCAGCCAAGCCCGACAACAAGACACACACACACACAGACCAATACACACACCACCCAAACACACAACCACACACAACCCAAACACACATACTCACACACACACACATACAACCCAACCACACACACAGACCAATACACACACTCACACACAACCACACACACACACACAGACCAATACACACACTCACACACAACCACACACACACAGACCAATACACACACACACACACAACCACACACACACACAGACCAATACACACACACACACAGTCACACACACACACTCACACACAACCCAAGCACACAACCACACACACACAACCACACACACACAAACAGAGCAAACAATAACAAACAGAGCGCGTAGAGCGACAGTGTGCAGTGTGGAGGAGAGACAAACACGGGAAAGAGAATAGAGGGACCAGGAGAATGTATCGCGGTTTGGGAGAGAAAGAGAGGGAAAACAGGAAAAAAAGAGAATGAGAAAGAAGAGAAGCAAGAATGAATGGAGGAAGAGAGAAAATCAGAAGAAGAAAAAACAGAAAGGAGGCAAAGGAGAACATAAAAGACAGAGAGGAGGGAAAGTGAGAGACGGAGAAAGAGAGAGGAGATGGAGAAAGAGAGGGATAAGAGAGAATGAGTAACGTAGAGAAAGAGAGAGAAGGAGAAAGCAACAGAGAGGAAGAGAGCGGGAAGGTGTGAGAGATAGAGGTCGCAGCGTGAGAAGCAGTGGAGAGGGAAAGGGGGGTGTCAATGACAGAACGAGAGAGAAAGAAACAGGGGGGTGGGGGGAGTCAGGCAGAGAGGTGCGTTCATTCGCTCATTCGCTCGTGAAATAGGGAGGGAGGGAGGGAGAGAGGGAGAGAGCGCGAGAGCGGGAAAGAGAGCCATCATTTGTTCCTGAGCGCGTGCAGGAGACACAACAGCTCCGCATCACACGGCCAGCAACGGAGGGAGAGACACGAGGGAAGAGGGACGAGAGGAGAAATAAAGCGAGGGATGAAATAAAGGGAGGGAGTAAAAGCCCTGGTCCTCCGTCGGCCTGCTGGTCATCACTCACTCCAGAGAGAAAACACATACAATATAAAGATATATCTATACGGCTAATATACATATATCACTATACAGTATGGCTGTTTTCCTAAAGCACTGAGACTGGGTAAGAGACTCTGCTCAGGCTGCCTCTCTCTCTATTCCCTTTCTCTCTCTCTCTCTCTCTCTCTCTCTCTCTCTGTCCCCTCTCTCTCTCTCTCTCTCTCTCTTTTCCCTTTCTATCTCCCTCTCCCCTCTCTCTCTCTCTCTCTCTCTCTATTCCCTTTCTCTCTCTCTCTCTCTCGCTCTCTCTCTCTCTCTCTATCCCCTCTTTCTCTCTCTCTCTCTATTCCCTTTCTACCTCTCTCTCTCTCTCTCTCTCTCTCTCTATATATATTCCCTTTCTATCTCCCTCTCCCCCCTCTCTCTCTCTCTCTATTCCCCCCCTCTCTCTTTCTCTATTCTCTCTATCCCCCCTCTCTATTCCTTCTCTCTCTCTCTCTCTCTCTCTCTCTCTCTCTCTCTCTCTCTATTCCCTTTCTATCCCTCTCTCTCTCTCTCTCTCCCCTCTCTCTATTCCCCCCCTCTCTATCTATTCCCTTTCTATCTCCCTTTTCTCTCTCTCTCTATCTATTCCCTTTCTATCTCCCTCTCCTCTCTCTCCCCTTTTCATCTCTGTTTCCTCTTTCTCTCTATCTCCCTCTCTCTCTCTCTCTCTCTCTCTCTCTCTCT
>JAMWET010000743.1:17500-32500 GCA_024036415.1 Prochilodus magdalenae
ATCTTCACCAAACTTGGGCTGGAGAAGAGCCAGGGGGGCCAGACCGACATGAGCAACTCCAGGTGAGCGTGCGGGTGTAGCGGTGACGGGGTTGTATGAGTGTTGCTGGAATCACTGGCGTGTGCTGGCGGCTCGTTTCTGAAGCTATGGTTAATAGGTAGATGGTTCCTTATGGACATTAGAACTAAGGAGGAAGGGTTTCGGACTATGTGCACATAGAGAAACTACAGAACACTCACCTGACCTACAGAACAACCTACAGAACATTCACCTAACCTACAGAACAACCTACAGAACACTCACCTAACCTACAGAACAACCTACAGAACACTCACCTAACCTACAGAACAACCTACAGAACATTCACCTAACCTACAGAACAACCTACAGAACATTCCCCTAACCTACAGAACACTCACCTAACCTACAGAACATTCCCCTAACCTACAGAACATTCCCCTAACCTACAGAACATTCCCCTAACCTACAGAACCACCTACAAAACATTCAGTTAACCTACAGAACAACCTACAGAACATTCCCCTAACCTACAGAACAACCTACAGAACACTCACCCAACCTACAGAACATTCCCCTAACCTACAGAACACTCACCTAACCTACAGAACACTCACCCAACCTACAGAACATTCCCCTAACCTACAGAACACTCACCTAACCTACAGAACACTCACCCAACCTACAGAACACTCACCCAACCTACAGAACATTCCCCTAACCTACAGAACAACCTACAGAACATTCACCTAACCTACAGAACAACCTACAGAACATTCCCCTAACCTACAGAACAACCTACAGAACATTCACCTAACCTACAGAACATTCACCTAACCTACAGAACATTCACCTAACCTACAGAACAACCTACAGAACATTCAGTTAACCTACAGAACATTCCCCTAACCTACAGAACAACCTACAGAACATTCACCTAACCTACAGAACATTCCCCTAACCTACAGAACAACCTACAGAACATTCCCCTAACCTACAGAACAACCTTCAGAACATTCAGTTAACCTACAGAACAACCTAGAGAACATTCAGTTAACCTACAGAACATTCACCTAACCTACAGAACAACGTACAGAACATTCAGTTAACCTACAGAACATTCCCCTAACCTACCGAACAACGTACAGAACATTCATCTAACCTACAGAACATTCACCTAACCTACAGAACATTCACCTAACCTACAGAACCACCTACAAAACATTCATTTAACCTACAGAACATTCAATTAACCTATAGAACAACCTACAGAACATTCACCCAATCTACAGAACAACCTACAAAACATTCAGTTACCCTACAGAACATTCATCTAACCTACAGAACAACCTACAGAACATTCCCCTAACCTACAGAACAACCTACAGAACATTGACCTAACCTACACAACAACCTACAGAACATTCCCCTAACCTACAGAACAACCTACAGAACATTCCCCTAACCTACAGAACAACCTACAGAACATTCACCTAACCTACAGAACATTCACCTAATCTACAGAACATTCACCTAACCTACAGAACCACCTACAAAACATTCAGTTAACCTACAGAACATTCAATTAACCTACAGAACAACCTACAGAACATTCACCTAACCTAGAGAACATTCACCTGACCTACAGAACAACCTGAACAGAACGACCTGAACAGAACATTCAGTTAACCTATGAAACATTCAATTAACCTACAGAACATTCATTTAACCTACAGAACAACCTACAGAACATTCATTTAACCTACAGAACATTCAGTTAACCTACAGAACATTCAATTAACCTACAGAACAACCTACAGAACATTCACCTAACCTACAGGACCACCTACAAAACATTCAGTTAACCTATAGAACATTCAATTAGCCTACAGAACAAACTTCAAAACAATTTTACTGCCAGTTTTACTTTTAGAAATGTTGGGAAATTAATCTAATTGTGCACACTGTTAAACTAATGATCTCTAGAATACAATCCAACACACACAACGTTCCTTTCATCAACATTCTGAAATTCTGCAGAACCTTAAATAATTATTTAAATATTAATAATAATAGTGTCTCTTGGTAATAAATGTCTAGGAGTAAGATAACAGATACATTGGAAATTCCAAGGTACATAGTATAAACCTGCCATGCCCTGTCCTGCATGCCTGAGCACCATTAGCATCTGAAATCCCGTGCCCTCTGTGGAGACCTGAGGCTTGCACACAAAATACGAGATGTGTAACAAAATACTGACCTAAATAAAGCTAACTCTGACCTGCCTGGCGGAGGAGACGCCGATGGTATCACCATTTAAATGTTTGGAATCATGTTGAGTTTATAAAGGTGGTTAATATTGCTCGGCATTTTTAATAACTAAATAAATAAACTAACTAACTAACTAACTAACTAACTAAATAATACTTATTACTTGGAAAGTACTAAAAAACAAACCGTATTCCGGAGGTATCCCATGACCAATTCCGAGCACTGTATATTGCTCTGGACATCAGCTCTCTGACTGTACCCAGCTGGGTACTGTAACTATTCAAATATACGGACATCAGGGCTCGACCGATTATCAGACTGGCTGATATTTAGCGTTTTCCTGATTATCCTTATTCATCTATAAACGTACCTCCTTGCTGATAAAAGCACCTTTGGTCATTCATGTGCATTTCTGATACCACCGCGATCACCAGAACACACTCCCGTAAGTCTAGTTCCACTGAGGGCGCTACTGGATTGGTAGAAATCTGGATCGTGTAATTAGCACCTCTGTAGTCTGTGTGATTTTGTGGTTTTCTGAGGCAGTGAGATGAAATATATCTTCCCTAACAGGAAAAGTAAAAACAGAGAGAAGCGTTCAGAGCTTTAACTGCGCAGTTAGCCAGAAGCTCAAGTCATATAAACTCAGCCTTCAGTTCTTTTCAGTTCTAGGCTTTGTATCTAGACCTCTCCACTTCACCCATATACACCTTACCCATATACTGAATCAGAGACTAAACCCGTAACTCACTGCTGGGCATCTGTTATATTACATATTGTGAGAATAGGTTTTTCTATTTCTATTGAAAAAACCTAAAAAGGTTTTTTAGAGATTTTAAGCCCTTTTTTAAATCTTATTTTTAAACAAACCTTATTGGCTACTATCACTGAGAGCTTTTATCTAAAAGCTTTCACCTTTAGAAAATACGTATCTTTGGAGGAAACTGGGACACAAGTAGCTAAAACTGCATTTCAGGCTAATCCAAATGGACACTTCCAAGCAGAACCTAAAATATAAACTCAAAAGTGTAAAGTTAGAAACGTTACCATAGGATCACGTTACCATGGGATCACGTTACCATGGGATCACGTTACCATGGGATCACGTTTGAGTTTCTAGTGGGTTGTATTTTCCGTGAACCCAGATGTCACTCCATTGATGGTCTGAGGGGAGTTTAAGGTGGGTGTCCATGCGAGAAGGCTGAATACGATGAGTAACAGTGCTCTGGAACCTTTCCCTCAGGATGCTTATCTGGACGGGACTATAGTAACCGGATTACATCTCGTAATTGGGTTAGGTGAAAACCGCGTGTACCTCGGCCCGTACTGTTCTCAGAGAGTAGCAGTAACACACACTGACATGCAGCAGGAAGTACAATCCCAGAGTGGTTGTTTTCTCCATGGCAGTGAATCCATACTGCTCTTCTAACTTTAATCAAAACAACAGTATCTCTACACCATCTCTCACCTTCTCTAACGTACCATTCAGGCACCACGTGTAAAACTGAGGTTTAGTTTGCTGATCGTTTGTGAATATAGCATTACCTGAGCGAACTGAGATCTTCAGCAGGGTTAGATATATTCATGTGAGCCACCTGTGAGAGAGAGGGAGGTTTGAGTTTCTGACAGTAACTCACTCTTTCAGCTCAGCACCCGGAAACATGGTCATTTCAGAACAGGGGGGGCGAGAGAGAGAGAGAGAGAGAGAGAGAGAGAGAGATAAAGACAGAGAGAGAGAGATAAATAGATAAAGAGAGAGAGTGGGGAGTGAGAGAGACAAACAGAGAAAGAGAGGGGAGAGGAGAGAGAGATAGATAAAGACAGAGAGAGAGAGATAAAGAGAGAGAAAGAGAGAGAGAGAGAGAGAGAGAGAGAGAGAGAGAGAGAGCAGCACCTCTGCAACCATAACTACACCTTCACCCACCAACACCGGGCCGCGTGCTACCGTGTGTCAGTGTGTCCAGCAGTATTGGAGAGTGCAGTACAGGGGGTAGCTGTGAGAGAGGATCCCGGATCACTCCTGAGCAGGAGTAACGGAGCTTATTCCGGCGTCTTCTATCCTGATATTCCCAGCATATGGTCCGAGCGTTCTGATGCATCAGCACTCCCGGTGGCACCGCGTATCGTGGAGCGCATGCATAAGTGTATTAGCTTTACTGCTGACATGGGGCGTGTATGACCGTGTGTCGAGTGGTGTGTGTGAGAGGACACATCACAATTACCGCTAACAGGATCCGCGTGTGAGCGCGTGAGCGCGTGTGAGCGTGTGAGTGCTTGTGAGTGTGTGAGCGTGTGAGGGTGCATGAGCGTGTGAGCGCGTGTGAGTGCTTGTGAGTGTGTGAGCGTGTGAGGGTGCGTGAGCGTGTGAGTGCTTGTGAGTGTGTGAGCGTGTGAGGGTGCGTGAGCGTGTGAGTGCTTGTGAGTGTGTGAGCGTGTGAGGGTGCGTGAGCGTGTGAGTGCTTGTGAGTGTGTGAGCGTGAGCGTGTGAGCGCGTGTGAGTGCTTGTGAGTGTGTGTGAGTGCGTGAGTGTGTGTGAGCGTGTGAGAGCGTGTGAGTGCTTGTGAGTGTGTGTGAGTGCGTGAGTGTGTGTGAGCGTGTGTGAGTGCGTGAGTGTGTGTGAGCGTGCGAGATCAGATTACTGGAACTGATTTACAACATAGTAACTCAAACGAACGCAGTATGCTAATTATATAGGTGTGGGTACATGAGGCGTATGACCGTGCGCTTCCACACACCTGCAGATTCAGCTACTTCCTTCACACTATGGTCGTTGGCCACGCCCACATGCAGCCCCTTCCTTTAGCCAAACATCTGCTCTGGAGCCATTTTCCACACATGGAACGAGACATTCCCTGCACTGTAGCACCTCTTCCCAATCTATGGATCCCGTCACTCACACCCCACGGGGATTTATAGCCCCAGCATCCTCGCACAGCGCCACCTGCAGGAGCCTGAAGTTACTACCACCTTAAACACAAGGCGACTAACATCCATATACATTTCCATAGAGTGACGCGTCTTTGCTCTCGTAATGTGTCTTCATTTTGTTTCACCGTTTAAATGTAAATTGCTAACATGTCTGGGTGAATGAAGCCCACCTCTGACCCCACATTCCGACACTTCTATAACACAGGAGTGAGTGTACGGAAAGTGAAACGGGGGAATTCTATTGATTAGCTCTGAGAAATCCAATCAGGCCAACATGGGCACATTCAGCCAACACGGCTATCGACCACACACACACACCCCCACACACACCCCCCCACACACACGGGCGTGCACCAGAGTGCTGACCTAATAAAGTTGCTGCTTTAGAACAGTGGGATGGATCAGCTGAAGACTCTTTGCTGTAGTGGCTTGAGAACTGTGTGTGTGTGTGTGTGTGTGTGTGTGTGTGTGTGTGTGTGTGTGTGCGGTAGCTACAATGCTTTCAGTCTTAATGAACATGATTTTTGAATCACCGTCTGTGTGAGAGACAGAGAAAGAGGGAGACTATTAATATATAATTGCTTGTGTGTTTATTATTTCAAACTGTCACATACTTAGAAGCCTCTGGAGAGTCTGTCTGGCAGGACCACACTGTGTGAACATCTGTGTGTGTCTGTGTAACTGGAGCTGCACAGCTCAACATGAATTCCCATCCATCCACTCAGTTTCATAGTCATATATATATCAGGAGCTCCTGCATACCCACCCATCCATGTAGCCTGCCAGGTAGCAGCTATGCGGTGCATGTTCACGCCACCCAGCAGGAGGAGATACAGTTGCGATAGCACAGCCGTGTGAACCTTGAGGCGGATGAGCTACAACAACAGAAGACCATGTCGGGACAGGTGAAGCCTGGAACACCTTAGCCTGGCCTGTTTCTGAGGCACACACACAGTAGGGTCAGTGTTCGGCGAGAACAACATTAATCCATGGACCCCAGTCTATGCTGGTGGGTCAGGTGTACATGGGGTGGGAATGTTTCCTGGCCCCCCTTGGGCCCATTAACACCTGTCAATCACTACGCAAATGACAGGTCCTATTTCAGTACCGTTACTAACCTACGCATCACTTTATGATCACAGTTTCCTGTCGTCTATAGTTTACGTCCAGCATGCTAATGGACCATGTCAGAAAACAGAAGTTGTCTGGAACTGGTTTCCTGAATCATGAGAATAAGTTTGTGCACCTGGAAAAGCAGGAATAGCAAGATGCTCTAATTTTAAAGGGAACGTTTCCAGCCTCTTGTAGAGTACAGGCTATGAAGAGTTAAGGCTGTTTGGAGAGCAAAGTGAGACCCTACCCAGCATTCCCAGCATGTGTGGTTGGCGTGGTGCTGCAGATAACACCGCTGCCCCCCCATGGAGCCACCGCCACAGGTGGGAGTCTGGGGTTCGAATCCTGGTCTGGGTGACTGTGCTAAGACACCAATAAGAGTCCCTGGGCAAGACTCCTAACACCACACTGGCCTACCTGTAATATGATTAACAGGCTAGCGTGAAGCCATGGACGCGTGGGAGGCTTGATCACTTGGCTTTACTGGCTAACAGTTAACAGAGGATACACAACGTGATTAGAACCTGGATTCAAGATCTAGATTTAATAATGCCTTTTAATTACCCACGCTCCAAAGGGCCCTTTTTGGAATCTGTATGTAGTGTAATATAGACCAATGACAGTAACAGTAGACTGAAGAACTGTGACTGGGCTGGGTCGTCTGGTCAAATTATCATGTCGCATTCTTTTTCATGGGAGTTTTTGATGTTTGTAAGTAAGACGAGAGGTGCAGCTCATAGCCAGCAATCATATTCAATCAGTTCATCAGTTTCTCTATTTTCAGGGCACACTGAGCCGTGGAAAACAACCATGCGTTAAATTGAACAGTAAAAACACATGTGAAGGTTAGGAGCCAGTTTCAGCTAAAATTACATTTGTAAAAATCCAAAAGGTCCTCCATCTTTGATCTTTGAGGGCTTCTGCAAACAAGTTTTCAACTGCAACTTTTTATTAGTAAGTTTTTAGGGGCTTTTTTTATTTTTTACACTGTTAGGGAAAAAATATTCAGCATTATTCACATACACATAAACTCTTCTTTATGAATTTGATTGATCCTATTTCAGTATGGTTACCAACCTACGCGTCCCTTTATGATCACAGTTTTCCGTCGTCTACAGTTTACGCCCAGCATGCTAATGGACCCTGTCAGAAAACATAAGTTGTCTTGAAATGGTTTCTTGAATAATGAGAATATTTTTTACACTGTGAGGGAAAAATTATTCTGCATTATTCACATTATACACATAAACTCTTCTTTATGAATTTGAAAATGTTTTAATATCCAAAAAAGTGCCTTTAACCTCCTGAGACCCCAGCGTCCCCATATGAGGACATTACATTTCTTCTCTGCACCATGATACTTTATAAAACGTTGACCCTTTGGCCTCAAATGAGGACACTGCTTTTTGCCAAAGCAACGTCCTGTACCAAGACGACGTTTAGTTATTATACTTGCTAGGTCCTACTAATCACAAACAGCTAGGAGAAATTAAAACTGCACACCCAGCAAGTCCGGGTCTCAGGAGGTTAAACCTTTTCAGCTACATGACCGGCAGACCACAACTCATCTTTGGAACACTCTTATTAACTCCTGACCATTCACAGAGCCAGAGATTATTAAGACACCACCACAGATCTCATACAGCGTCATAGTGTTGACTAGTGTGCCGAGTCTCTTCAGCACTAAAACAAATAATGAAAGCCAAGAGTAATGAGTCTCTGTAGGACTTGAAGAACCAACCAGACGCTTGTGGATAAAAACAAGCGAGGCAATTGAGATACAAGCCGAGGCAATCCTCAAAAAATGAGGCGAGGCAAAAGAGAAGACCAACAAACCTGGGTCAGAAGCCAAAACAGGAAATCCAAACTAGCAAACAGAACCACAGGGCAAGTCCAAAGACAGAGTCCAGAACCAAAGCAGATCCATACACAGTAAACAGAAACTAGCGCTCAAAAACCTGAACAGCACACTGTGGCTACGAGTGGCTACTCTACACAACAAACAGGTAGTCATGAAACGAGCAACAGGTGAAACCAGTTCAGGTGACTTGGGACAAGGAAGTGGATTGAGATTGGTTGAGACAGCATGTGTGGAAGTCACGTGAGCTTCTGTAAGATCCTGGGAAATGTAGTTCATAGAGTAAACTGATCCAGCCAGTGAAATGGAATAGGAAGTACTACAAGGTGAGTCAACAGGAGGCGTGACCCGCCTGAAAGTAAACCAGGCACTTAGACTGTACACAATGAAAACAGGAATACTCTGAATGAGACGAGGAATGTTCAGGAATGTAAGGAATGTAACCAGACAGGTAAAACGGTAATCTACTGCGGTATCAAACTCCATATTCTGCTCATGTAGCGAAGGAGTTCAGTAAACCTGCAACAATAACTAATAAATTAAAACAAGATCCACTTACATTAGAACCTGAGGTAAACAAAAACACCGTCAGGCCCCTGCCTGCGTATCTTACAACCACCATAGCTCAACACTGTTATGAACACCTTCTGAACATTTCTAAGCTTCACTGGACCGTTCGTCGTGATATAGGATGTATAGATGCATAAATGTTTTCAAACCAAACCAATCCCACAACTCCACTCTCTAGATACGGCTCAAGCACACAACGCTCCCAGGGTGTAGACCCAACAACTGCGTCTTAGGTTATTGGAAAACCCAACACACAGAGAGAGAACAAGGTCCATGAAACTCCATTTGTGTGGAAGGTTGCTTTCTGTCTCAACTCACCTACACAAATCCTCCATGACATTTAAAGTGCGGTGCAAAGTGAGGTGTAGAGGATTAAAGCAGGACTGTGGAAACCATGTTAGCACGAATGAAGACAAGCGAAGCCTTTAACCTCTGTAGACTAGGAGGAGAAGGCTCGATGGAGCCCCTGTTTAGATGAGCTGAAGCTAACACTAGCTAGAACTAACACTAAATCTCAATAAATGTTTCCAGAAAACTAACACTGGGGCTAAAGCTAAGCCTGGAGTTAAAGCTAAGTCTGGAGCTAAAGCTAAAGCTGGAGCTAAAGCTAGGGTTGACCTACATTTAAAGCTGGAGCTAAAGCTAAAGCTGGAGCTAAAGTTAAGACTGGAGCTAAAGCTAATGCTGGAGCTAAAGCTAAGACTGGAGTTAAAGCTAAGACTGGAGTTAAAGCTAAGACTGGAGCTAAAGCTAAAGCTGGAGCTAAAGCTAAGACTGAAACTAAAGCCAAGACTGGAGCTAAAGCTAAAGCTGGAGTTAAAGTTAAGACTGGAGCTAAAGCTAAAGCTGGAGTTAAAGTTAAGACTGGAGCTAAAGCTAAAGCTAGAGCTAAAGCTAGGGTTGACCTAAAGCTAAAGCTGGAGCTAAAGCTAAAGCTGGAGCTAAAGTTAAGACTGGAGCTAAAGCTAAAGCTGGAGCTAAAGCTAAGACTGAAACTAAAGCCAAGACTGGAGCTAAAGCTAGGCTGGAGCTAAAGCTAAGCCTGGAGCTAAAGCTAAAGCTGGAGCTAAAACTAAGGCCGGAGCTACTGCTACCTTTAAAGCTAATGCTAACGGTTCATTGATAGATGATGAGGACTCCTACACAGGTCTCCTACACAAGCTCAGCGATCTCTGTGAAGGACGGCACGGGTACGTAGGTTTCTTCGTTGTAAAGGAAAGCGTTAATGCCACTGTACGTCTTTGTGTACGTCTCCAATCCACCTTTCCTTTCGCAGGGAGTAACTTTGTAGGCTACACCTAAAAATAGGGTACAGCAGCCAGCCCCAACTCCAACAAACCAACGAAACGGCTCACAAACACCAGACTCCTCCTGCCCACCAGCAGGCTGGCTGTCTCCGCGCTGAGAGTGTGAATATTCATGTCCATAAAGATTTGATCAGAAGCTGGAGGGGAATAATCCCTTTGATGTCTGCGTCTGCGTCAGACGCGCTCATCGCCCATGGAGCTGCAGTTAGACTCGTCAGAAAGCAGCTCATCCCTATTCCTAATTACCCTGCGACGGCTAATCAGGGGCTTGTACGGCTGACGCTAGTGCGCTAACACAAATACTGCTCAGAAAGCTGTTAGCGTAGCAGCAACTAAACACTAATGGGGTCTTTTGGCCAAAGACCTCATTTTATCAAGTCAGGACATCTTACATAGCTTGAGTTCACGGTAGGCTTGCCCTGAAGCTCCGAGGCTAACGTAGCTAACAGGTGTTCATCAAACGCTGATGTGGTTGCTGACCCCATAGGACTGTTCGCTAAAGCCTCGGTATAGAGTTATTAAAGCTAAACCTGAATTTATAAATACTTTAGTCTAATGGTGATGCCTTATGAAGAAGATCTATTCAGGTCCAGACATTTCTTAGTGTTCTAGTCCATGTAATAATTTGGACAGTTTCTATGGTTTGCTGTCCAACATTTATGGATCATTATAAGAAGGTACAGCAGGACTTTTAAGGGTGGGAGTGTTTTAGAAGATTTGCTTAGTCCACTAGTTGCAGACTGATGATTGTGTAAATGATTTAATATATAAGATAAAAAAAAAAATAGTCACCATGTGTGTGTTTATGGTGGTAGTACCTTCAGGCTCCTGCAGATGGCGCTGCACATGGATAATGGAGCTATAAGTCCTGAGGGGTGTGAGTGACGGGATCCATAGATTGGGAAGAGGTGCTACAGTGCAGGGAATGTCTCGTTCCATGTGTGGAAAATGGCTCCAGAGCAGATGTTAATGATTGGCTAAAAGGAGGGACTGCATGTGGGCGTGGCCAAAGACCATAGTGTGAAGGAAGTAGCTGAATCTGCAGGTGTATGGAAGCGTACGGTCATACGGGTCTACCAGCAGTGGATACAATCCCAGCCTACAGAGAATTCTCCTCGGAACTGTGCCAGGGAAGGCCTCCACCAAATCTGGACCAATTCTTTGACATAGGAATTCTTCCTTAGTTTTGATAGGACTAGTTTATCGGGTCGGTCCGGGCTTCTAGATCAAAGCAGAAGGTGCCCAGAACCCAAGCTGAGGTTCTGCCTCCTCTTATCTTCATACAGCCATACTGCACACTAGTAAACACAACTTTGTGTATGGAGTGCATGCATCTATAGGAAATCCAAAGAACAATGCAACCTATTGTACTATACAGAAGACCAGGAGACGGACCTTCATTTATTTAATTTATTTAATTAATTTTATTTATTCCTGTGAAAACACCTGTTAAACACACTATTCATTAAATATAATAACCCTGGAATTATACAGATGCCCCAACACCAAAATACAGTGTCAGCATTTACAGTACTCAGAGTTTTCCCAATCATTCCTTTTGGAATTCCATTGCATTTGGATTGGGTTATCATTATAATCATATACCCACACCTCTGAAAGAGTCCAGCCTCCTCGGGTGTCAGCCACACACCAGTAACAGCCCTCGTTTGTGCCACTGATGTAAATACTTCCTCATTCGCTCCGGGTGAATTTCATGGTCTCTACGTTTGTAAAAGGTCCACTCGTCCCCAGTTGGACTGTCCTTGTACCGGTTCTGTTTATACACACGTATGCAGCAGAGTCCTCAGGTTGGGTTCTCCTTTCACAGTGAAAGGGTGGAAGGGTGTAATCTGAAGCAGGAGGGAGCTTGACTCTAACCAGTACAGCTTTGATGGTCTAACCGGTTTATGTGCTGAGTTATTGGACGTACTGTGGAGCCATGTTAAAGTCACTTACTGGCTGTGTTGCCTCGGGACTGGTTAAAGGCAGGCAGGTCTCTGACTTCTGCACGGTGCGGTATGCTGCTAACGAGCTACGTTAGGTAAGCTGATAAAGAGCAAGTGTCTGATTTCAGCACCGTCTGACTGACAGTTTCCCAAATTCACATAGAACTAATATCCGTACGACACGGCGAGGTGAAATCGACCGACCCTAAAGTCTCTTCAGGCGTGACAGACAGATCTGGAACACTGGAGTGTGATTGTTCATCTTTCCGGAGACTTCCGGAAACTTCTTCCTGACCCCAGCTCATGACATCATGCTTTGACTGGCTATTCATTTCATTGCTTTGAAAGCTACCCCAGGGGTTGGGACTAGCGCCAGTCAGCGCGGCTATGATGTCCTGCACACACGCTGTCCCACTCTGGTGTGCTCTGATGTTGGGTTCTGCCTAACTGGAGATAGAGAGACTCCGGTAGGCGCGTGTTTGGCAACAGATTAGCGGTCCACCTACCTATCAAAGGCGTACGGAAACCGCACCATGCACCACACGGAGACAGATATGCAGAATTACATTCTCTCCTCGTCCTGTTTACTCCTCGTTCATATGAGCCCCCCAGGATCTATCTCTAACTCACTCTCCCTCCATCGTTCCCTAGTGATCCAGTTCACTCTGTGTATGTAGTGAATCCCGGAGTGTGTTCAGGAGCCCCTGTTGTGTTTGGTTTGCTCGATGTTTCTCTGGGGATTATAATGAGACAGTGGTGATGAGTTGATGTCACTCCCTTTCGCTCAGGGTGCATTCAATAAAGCAGGGTATTGCATAACACGTTGTGTCGTGTGTGGTGTGTGCGTGTGTGGTGTGTGTGTGTTTGTGTGTGTTGTGTGTGTGCGTGTGTGGTGTGTGTGCCCCTCCATTAAACCAGCTGATGCCCTAAACACAAACACTCTCAGCGTGTGGTAGCTGGTGAAGAGGCACAGTGACCATGTGGAGCACCTCTGTAGTCCTGAAGGGGTACAACCAACACCAGAACTTCTCCATCAATGTAATCATCACTCGCAGAACACTACTGAACACTATCACGCTGAACACATCCAACACTATCTCTCTCAGACGTCATACAATACCAGCATCCTCCATAGAGCACCAACGTTCTCCACCGCATACACAACGTTCCATTACAATCTCCATTATTCTCCAACATCCTCCATCCAACACTGATACTCTCCATCCAACACCAATACTCTCCATCCAACACCGATACTCTCCATCCAACACCCATACTCTCCATCCAACACCGACACTCTCCATCCAACACCGACACTCTCCATCCAACACTGATACTCTCCATCCAACACTGATACTCTCCATCCAACACTGATACTCTCCATCCAACACTGATACTCTCCATCCAACACCGATACTCTCCATCCAACACCGATACTCTCCATCCAACACTGATACTCTCCATCCAACACCGATACTCTCCATCCAACACCGATACTCTCCATCCAACACCGATACTCTCCATCCAACACTGATACTCTCCATCCAACACCGATACTCTCCATCCAACACCGATACTCTCCATCCAACACCGATACTCTCCATCCAACACCGATACTCTCCATCCAACACTGATACTCTCCATCCAACACTAATACTCTTCATCCAACACTGATACTCTCCATCCAACACTGATACTCTCCATCCAACACTAATACTCTTCATCCAACACTGATACTCTCCACCCATCACCGATACTCTCCATCCAACACCAATACTCTCCATCCAACACTGATACTCTCCATCCAACACCGATACTCTCCATCCAACACTAATACTCTTCATCCAACACTGATACTCTCCATCCAACACCGATACTCTCCATCCAACACTAATACTCTTCATCCAACACTGATACTCTCCACCCATCACCGATACTCTCCATCCAACACCAATACTCTCCATCCAACACCGATACTTTCCATCCAACACTGATACTCTCCATCCAACACCCATACTCTCCATCCAACACTGATACTCTCCATCCAACACTGATACTCTCCATCCAACACCGATACTCTCCATCCAACACCAATACTCTCCATCCAACACCGATACACTCCATCCAACACCCATACTCTCCATCCAACACCCATACTCTCCATCCAACACCGATACTCTCCATCCAACACTGATACTCTCCATCCAACACCGACACTCTCCACCCAACACCGATACTCTCCATCCAACACCCATACTCTCCATCCAACACCGATACTCTCCATCCAACACTAAAACTCTCCATCCAACACAGATACTCTCCATCCAACACCGATACTCTCCATCCAACACTGATACTCTCCATCCAACACCCATACTCTCCATCCAACACTAAAACTCTCCATCCAACACAGATACTCTCCATCCAACACCGATACTCTCCATCCAACACTGATACTCTCCATCCAACACTGATACTCTCCATCCAACACCGACACTCTCCACCCAACACCGATACTCTCCATCCAACACCGATACTCTCCATCCAACACCCATACTCTCCATCCAACACCGATACTCTCCATCCAACACTAAAACTCTCCATCCAACACAGATACTCTCCATCCAACACCGATACTCTCCATCCAACACTGATACTCTCCATCCAACACCCATACTCTCCATCCAACACCGATACTCTCCATCCAACACTAAAACTCTCCATCCAACACAGATACTCTCCATCCAACACCGATACTCTCCATCCAACACTGATACTCTCCATCCAACACCGATACTCTCCATCCAACACCGATACTCTCCATCCAACACTGATACTCTCCATCCAACACCGATACTCTCCATCCAACACTGATACTCTCCATCCAACACCGATACTCTCCATCCAACACAGACACTCTCCATCCAACACCGACACTCTCCATCCAACACCGATACTCTCCATCCAACACTGATACTCTTCATCCAAC
>JAMWET010000743.1:37500-40000 GCA_024036415.1 Prochilodus magdalenae
TCAGATTCACACTCAAGGACAGTCTCTCTCTCTCTTTCTCCATCTCTCTGTTTCTCCATCTACCTCACACTCTGTCTGGCCTGGGAACCGGAGAGCTGGCTGATGGGGAATCTGCTTCTCCTGAATTCCGAAATACACATTTACATGGTTATGATGATGAATGGCAGTCCAATCTTCCCCTGCCCTGTCTGAGTATATAGTCTGAGTAAATAGTCTGAGTATATAGTCTGAGTATAAAGTCTGAGTATATAGTCTGAGTATATAGTCTGAGTATATAGACTGAGTATGTAGTCTGAGTATAAAGTCTGAGTATATAGACTGAGTATATAGTCTGAGTATATAGTCTGAGTATAAAGTCTGAGTATATAGTCTGAGTATATAGTCTGAGTATATAGTCTGAGTATATAGACTGAGTATGTAGTCTGAGTATATAGTCTGAGTATAAAGTCTGAGTAAAAAGTCTGAGTATAAAGTCTGAGTATGTAGCCGAGTACATAGTCTGAGTATATAGTCTGAGTATAAAGTCTGAGTATAAAGTCTGAGTATATAGTCTGAGTATGTAGTCTGAGTATATAGTCTGAGTATAAAGTCTGAGTATATAGTCTGAGTACATAGTCTGAGTACGTAGTCTGAGTATATAGTCTGAGTACAAAGTCTGAGTATAAAGTCTGAGTATATAGTCTGAGTATGTAGTCTGAGTATGTAGTCTGAGTATAAAGTCTGAGTATAAAGTCTGAGTATATAGTCTGAGTATATAGTCTGAGTATGTAGTCTGAGTATATAGTCTGAGTATAAAGTCTGAGTATAAAGTCTGAGTATGTAGTCTGAGTATATAGTCTGAGTACATAGTCTGAGTACATAGTCTGAGTATATAGTCTGAGTACAAAGTCTGAGTATAAAGTCTGAGTATATAGTCTGAGTATAAAGTCTGAGTATAAAGTCTGAGTATATAGTCTGAGTATGTAGTCTGAGTATATAGTCTGAGTATAAAGTCTGAGTATATAGTCTGAGTATGTAGTCTGAGTATGTAGTCTGAGTATAAAGTCTGAGTATATAGTCTGAGTATGTAGTCTGAGTATGTAGTCTGAGTATAAAGTCTGAGTATAAAGTCTGAGTATATAGTCTGAGTATATAGTCTGAGTATAAAGTCTGAGTATGTAGTCTGAGTATAAAGTCTGAGTATGTAGTCTGAGTATAAAGTCTGAGTATGTAGTCTGAGTATAAAGTCTGAGTATGTAGTCTGAGTATATAGTCTGAGTATAAAGTCTGAGTATAAAGTCTGAGTATAAAGTCTGAGTATATAGTCTGAGTATATAGTCTGAGTATAAAGTCTGAGTATGTAGTCTGAGTATATAGTCTGAGTATATAGTCTGAGTTCTCTGGTGTGCTCTGGTGTTACATCACATGGTAACCAAACCTCAGTGACAGCGTCGCACGGCTGTGTGTGTGAATAACAGAAAAAAAAAAAAAAAAAAAAAAACTTACGTTATCGGAGCGCAAAAAACATGCTCGCCTAAGCACTAGGACCCATGTGACGGTGCTCTACCCGGTTCCACAGCAGAGCTGCGCCTACCAGGCGGAGCTTTGGACAGCATTTCTACAGTAAACTACGTCAGCATCGTTTTACATTTTCCACTTTTGAATTTGAATTTCATTAATGTTAAACCAGGCACACATTTAAATAAGGACCTTCAGATTCAGGAGCCTCTCTTAAAGACATAGACACCAGTTCGTCCAGCGCTCTCCTGAAATCAAGGAGGCTGTGACCTGACCTTAATGCACAGCCGCTTCAGAGTGTCCCCTTTTACTGGCAACCCTGGTCTGTGTACACTGCATACGTATAACTGAATATCTGAGATAGAGGGATAGATAGATAGATAGATAGATAGATAGATAGATAGATAGATAGATAGACAGACAGACAGATAGATAGATAGATAGATAGAGAGATAGACAGATAGACAGATAGATAGATAGGTAGGTAGATAGATAGATGTGGTGTGTCACAGTTTGACAGTCACCTTTCCTCCACCATGCAGTTTTAATACTAGCCGCTAATCCAGCTAATGAACAGCTAATGAACAGCTAATGAACGGCTAATCCACCTTTTAGGGTCTAGAGGGGACTCTCCGGGCCCCTCCAAATGGCCCCATGATTAATGAGGAAACACAGCTCTGTAATTTTAGTTATTAGAAATCAGAGCGGCTTTAAGCCAGGGCTCTTGAAGACATCTCTGTAATGTACAGTGTATATGGCCAAAAGTATGTGGACACGCCTCCTTATTAAAGGTGGACTAGATTAAATACACAGCCTTGTGATCCTGATAGAGAAACACTGACAGTAGAACGGGTCAAGTTCTCAGTCTGTGCTAGATCTAGATCTGCTCTGGTCCACTGTAAGTGCTACTGGTGTGGATTGTAAGAGTCTAGGACCAACCACAGACATGCAGCAGTGGCCCATACAAGCTCTAGACCCAAAACACCAACCTCAGCTACGTGTC